>VZTG01003329.1:35848-123647 GCA_013397845.1 Melanocharis versteri | reverse complement strand
ATCAGCGCTTCAGAGAGCCATTTTCATCTGGACTGCTACCAACCACCCTGAACAAGGTGCCAGGTTGTATTCCTGACTCTGTCAGTGGATACTGTTGTTATTTATATTAATAAAGAACTGTTATTCTTTTTCCTCATCTCATTGCCTAAAAGCTCCTCAATTTCAGAATTATACTCCTGTCTTTTCAAACCAAGACAGTGACTCCACCATTTCCTGGGGCAGTCCATTCAAATGCTTGACAACCACTGCAGTGAGGAAATTTTTCCTGGTGAAGTGAAAGACAAACCCCTCTAAAATTTGCTCTTTGAGAATTCATCTTCATTTAAGGCTTGCTGCGGTCTTCCGTCCAGAGGTTCAGGGCCTCTTTGTGTATCCTGTGCAAAATAAATAATACTGCTGTTTGAAGGAGCCAAGGATGAGACTAAGTGATGAACAGCAGCAAAATCCATGTCCAGAGCTTTCTGAAAGAGGTGTGGTTTTGGCTGTATATTACACTAACCCATGACAAAAGATGGAGTGCTAGCAGAAGCAAAAATTCCCAGAGCAAAAAAAGCATACTTCTAATTTCAGTACCACCTCTTTTTATGGAAACTTCTATTCTGCATACAGCCGTGTTATAAATCATAATAAGTATGATGCAAATTTTTCCTTCATGGTTAGTAATGAGCTAAATATCAGAAGTTTATTTCTCTATTAGAAAAGTACTATAACCTTTGAACACGCAACATGGTGTTTGAAGCAAAAGTTATGATGAATATTCACTGGGAACCTGATTTTTCTTTTTCTTCTTAACACACACTAGATTTAGCAGTAAATCAGTTCCTACTTCTTACTTGGCTGAAGGTGATGAAAGACAAGCACAGCACAGGTCAATAGAGTTAATGTAGGATGTGATTGAATGAATGGGGCACTTGATTCACAGTGTGGTCCCAGGTTGGTATTTTTATGGTTCTTATACTGATATCACAAGTTTTTTCAAGTTGTTTTGTTTTGATATTACTCAGGCAGGCACCAACTCCACACAAAAGGGCCCCAGAGTTCCTGTTGGATGGAAAATTGCAGAGAGCCCTTGAGGTGATGAAGGCCAACAGCATCCTACTTGCGTTAGCAGGAATGTAGGCTGCAGATCAAGGGAGGTGACTGCTCCCTGTCTGGCATATACAAAGCAAAGCTTTAGACATCCTGTCTGGGCTGTGACTGTTTGCTAGGCGAATTTGGGTCCTGCCTGCAGAACTTGCTGTTTGATAGTATTTCTGGATAATTTCTGGTGCTGGGCAGAGAACATATTCTAGATTTTAGTTTGCTGATTTCTGTAGGAACCATTGTCCCCTATTTATTAATGGGGACATCAGTTTGTGAGAAGACCTTGGAACAGACTTGAACTTGCCTGTAGTACCCTTGCTATGTGTTTTATAACATCCATCTCTACAGTTTGGCCTGGATGCTGTGATATAGTCTCCTCTCCCATCTGTTATTGCCAATACATCCATACATTTGTCACTGCTGATGTTTAGGGATGATTACTTCCTGCTGATAGATAAATGTGGACGTACAGTCCGAAGAATTTTTCTCCTTCTCACGAACTCTGTAGGAAAACAAGATAAACTGGGACATTCTTCTCTCTTTCTAATCTTATGTTTTGCTAACTGAAGCTGCAAGGCTTCAACCAATCCCCCTGAGGGGTGGGATGACACTGTCCAATCACTATTATGTAGATATCTCTGTATAAAAGTTAGAATCAAAATAAAGTCTGACACACTTCTGCTTTCTACGGCACGGTGTGAGTCTGCTCTCTCTATTGCTGTGCGCAGCGACAGATAAATATCACTTTTCTAAATTAAAACTGTTGGAGGGATAATCCATTTTGTAACAGACTAAGCAATTTTGAGATGATGTTGAATTATCTCTAGACTCCATTAAGAGTAAGCACTAGAATTCTTTCCCTCAGAGAGATACCAGAAAATTAATCTTAAGCTCTCTTTCCCCACTTTTTAGCACAGTGTTCATGTGGCAGTAGGTAGAAGAATGAGGTCATGAAAGTTGACATTTTTGAAAGAGTTTGTGTGGATTTGTAAAAAAGAATGGTGATTTAAAAAAACAGGTTTGTATTCTCAGTGTGTGGTCTTGAGGACATTGTTTTCTCTCTCCATCTATACAGAGGAGTATTTATATGTGCTTTTATTTTGTCATATTCTTTATCTGTGGATTAAAAAGAGTTCTGTATATTAGTTAAATCTTATAAAAATGATGGTAAAGATGACACTAAAAATAGATAATTTTATGCATTCAGTAGAGTAATTATTCAACTTTGCATCTGGAATTTAACAGCAACTATATGCGGACAGATGTGGTTTTGTGTCATTTTGCACGGCAGGGGAGGGGAAAGTGTATGCCACCAAAATCAAACCCTGTAAACAGCAACAGCAGCAACAAAAGAATAAACTGTGGAAAGATAATTGAACAGTTCCAAGCATTTTATGATGTGAGAATCTAAAAAGCTGAAAAGCAGACATTCATCTTGAATACTCTCCTACTTGTGTTAGACCACCCTGGTGTGGAGCTGTCGGGTTTAAATTGCACCACAGGGAATGCTTGTTACTTCATGCATGCTGCTGTAAAAATGTGTTAAGTATTTAAATAACAGCACTAAGGATCATTATATTTCCTGCTCTAACAAGATCAGTTTTGATAAAATAAAGTTTTAGCCATTCTTTTCTATCCTCATCTTGCAGCATCATTTTGCACTTAGAGGCGACATCACAGCAATGTGATCTGTGGTAGTTTTGTGAGCTCCCGGACCCCGAGCCACTCCTGTGCTGTGGGTTCCTGTAGCAACCTCAGTCAGCAATCTTGTTAGCATTTGGGAGCTAAACTACAATTAAACTGTAAAGAATGAAGTCAAGCATACATCTGTGTAATGCTGGCCAGCATCCTGCCAAAAGCTTCCTCATCCCTGTAAGTTGATAGAAACCAGTTATTTTTCAAAGAAGAGAAATGGTGAAGTTAATCAGAGCCTGATATCATGATCCTGAATAGTGACATTCAGAAGATCAATGAAACAAACTATTTTGATTGTCAGACATATAATTTGAAAGCTGATCTCTTGGAGATTTCAAGTTCTCTTTAAAGATAACTAAGAGATCTATCATTAAAAAAAAAATCTCATTTCATTTTACTGGACACATTTAATATTTGAGCTGAGATGCAGAGTAAAGTCTAAGTTGAAAGTGAAATCTAACTCAAAAAGCACTCTAAATCCCAGCATTTAATTGCAAATTTGGAGAAGAAACCTGAAAACAAAACCAACAATCAACTTAGCTGTTTCTTACGGTTGAACAAAACCCCAGTGGCTTCTAACTAACAAACAGGAGAAAAGAGTAAGTGGGTCACATCCAAACCTCAGTTCTGGCAGTTTAATTTGAGTAAAAGCTTAATGTGATGTTTTTATCTAATAGAATATATGGTCTATTTTAATACTCAGGCTCTTGTTCGGTACATACCTAAATCTCTAGGGTAAATAAGAAAGGTGGAATTGGAAAATACTCTTTATCTAACCATATTTGAAAACTACCTTTCACTGTCCTTGTAATTCTGATGACAGCTTGAATTTCTCTTTGTTTCCATCTGCATCTGAGATCATGTTCTAACAAGCTTTGCCAGTGCTTTGTTTCTACTTACAGGAAAACTATAGCAGAAATTATTGCAAAGGCCAGAGTGGTTCAGAACTACACTGATTTCTTGGAATTAAATATGTATCTGTTTGTGTTGAATTTTTAAATCCTTCTCGACTCACTTTACAGTAGAGAAGAAATGTCCTAAGGGGCCTAGAGGGTCTGAGATCACCGAATCCTAGAATGGCCTGGGTTGGATACCATCTAGTTCCAACCTCTCTGCTGTGGGCAGGGATACCTTCTACTAGACCAGGTTGCTCAGAGCCCCATCCAACCTGTTCTTGAACACTTCCAGGGTTGGGGCATCTGTAACTTCTCTGGGCAACCTGTTCCAGTGCCTCACCACCCTCACAGGGAAGGATTTCTTCCTAATGTCTAATTGAACCCTACTATTAATCAGTTTGAAATTTGAAGGAGCCAAGGGGACATTGCCCCTTGTCCTGTCACTACAGGTCCTTGTAAATAGTCTCTCTCCATCTTTCCTGTAGACTCCCTTCAGGTACTGGAAGGCCACAATTAGGTCACTTTAAAGCCCTTTCTTTTCCAGGCTGGACAATCCCAATTCCCTCAGACTTTCTTCATAGGAGAGGAGCTCTGATGTTCATGACCAGTCACTGAAAGTTTGTTCACAAGATGATGTTCACTAATAGAAAATAAATTATTCTTGAGATTTTCAGGCAGTTTGTAGACCAAAAGAGATGCATCAATTGTCAGAAGTAATTTTAAGTTCCCTTGTTACAAGTGTTGTGTTCAATGTATTGTTGGAGATTTCATGTTATGTAAGCTTTTCATAAGAATGCTTAAAATGGAGTTGTATATTTATTTACAGTGATGTATCTCCCCTGTTGTCAGTGAACTCTTAATATCATCAGGAGGTAGGACAGATGGGTCTTCTGGTGTAAACAAAATGGGTTAGACCTTGTAAACCAAATGTGAACTGATATTCACAGCCTTGTTTGAGCTTACACAGGCTGTCTGCTCTGCTCCAACCAATGTAATCACCTAGAAGTTCAGGATCTCAGCAGTTTGAAACAGTCCAGGGGAATTAGAGGATGACTAATGACCTGTGTAAACTTTACCTGTGTACTGTGTGCTATTTTGGTTAGTCAAACTTAAAAATAATAGTGATAAAATAATAATATTTACAAAGAAACATTTACAAGGAAAATGGAGTATTTGTGTTGTTAAAGGTTAGCTTGCAGTGTAATGTAAGCCAAAATGGAACTATGACTCTTGTCTGTGCAAACAGCAAAAACCAAAATTTTTTGAGCTGATAAACAGTAATGGAAAGAAAGCAAGAAGGGCTTAAACAGTGGTTTGTTTACTTTCCAACTGAGGTTTTGTTTCTGTCTGTTAATGCTGTGAGATGTGAAAATCTCTTCAGTCACAGGTAATGGAGGTAGAAACCTATAAGCACTTCTAAGATGCATGTTTTAAAGAAAGCCATAAGATATGTCACAGAAAACAAACAAACCCCAGTAGAAACAGTAGAAAGTACTTTCTGTTTCATCTTCCTAACAGACAGCTTTCTCATAAGCAGTATGTCCAACCATCTATGTTTCCTAAAGGTTTATGAGAATGCCTCAGGAACATAAATGTTCATGCTGTAAGAACTATCTCTGGTTTAACCATTCAGCAGATGAGTTTGCCTTTTTATATAAAAAATTATAATTAGCAGCTCTTTATCACTAATTCTAACCTGACTCATTTGCAGACATAGGTGAGAAGACTGAGAAGGGTCAAAAGTTTCATGACATTCTAAGAACTCAAAAGGTCATGAAGTGTCACAATGTGGACACAGCCCGGGGAGAAAAGAGACAGCCAAACTCAGGAGTAACTAGATAGAAATGCCTTTGTTTATTTATATACAGAAGGGTTTTATACCCTAGGTTGTTGGAATGGTAGAAAAGTCATTGGATCATTAGCTAACCACCCCCCAGGTTTATCGGCTAGATCCTAAAACACCCATTTCCTAAACAATCCTTCAGACTAAAAATAACAAAGTGCAAAAACATCTCACAAGTGCAAGATGGAAGAATTGTTTACAAAAGCTCTCTAGCTGTTTCCCAGCTAGCCCCGTGAGAAAGTGAGAATGTTCATGGACACAGGCAGATACTGGAAAATCTCTCCGCTACCAAGCTTTCAGCATCCACAATGAAGGATAATTAACTCTAGGAAATGGTAGAGATTGTCAATCTATCTGAAGCATCTAATTAAGGCAGTGTTGGTTGATGGCTTCTTTATGAAGGTGTGACTTTTGCATTTTCTGTGCATAAATATTATCTATGTGTGCAATACTTTGATTATATTCAGCAGTAGAAATGTACAAGTTCAGAAAACTCCTTACCTGTGTACTGGTCTCTGAAATTGGTGTGACTTTTTTGTGGTAGAAGATGTAGCTTGAAGTATGAAAACCAAAGTTTGCTTTGTACTTGGGATTAAATATGGTTTATACCCCCAGGGAAGAGAACAATAGCAACTCTAAGGAGTGTAATCATGACCTTGTTGAAATGAACAAGGGCTGGGATGTAGAGGTCTCTCTTCACAACTGTTGCCTAGGCAATGGATAGTGCCCTTATCTTCTACTGCTGAGCTAAAATGTGGCTTTACTGTGAATTTGGACCAATTACAAGCTGGTGGAACACATCTATGTAACAAATACTAGTAGCGATTCAGTGAGATTACACAGGCTTCTGGTTAGGTTTGCACAAGCTTTCTAGAATGGGGGTTGCTGACTTGAACCTTAACTTCTTTATTGCTACCATTAATTTTGCTGGCAACTTACAGACTCTGTACTGTCACTTGGGTGTCGTGTAATGAAATTTCAACTGAAATTTAACTGAGAAGAGAAGTAAGTGAAGTATCTCCAATACTAAAAATGACTATAGTGTTTGAGAGTGTTAGAGCAGAGTTTTGCTGGTCTCTTGGACCAAGAGTTTTCAAAACCACAGAGAAGAACCAAAACCTTTGTGTTCAAGTTTTAGATCAAACACATATCACAGAGATCACACATGTTGACTAAGAAAAGACATTAGAGTAATTACAAAGAGTGGTACCAACTTCTTCTGAGATTGAATCATGGGTTTATTTAGGTTGGAAAGGACCTTTGAGATCATTGAGACCAACTTTTGACCTAATACTGCCAAGTCCATCAATAAACCAAGTCGCCAAGTGCCATATCTACATGTTTTAAATACCTCCACATTTGGTGATTCGGACACTTCCCTGGGTGGCCTGTTCCAACGCTTGACCACCCTTTAGTGAGGAAATATTTCCTAATACTCAATCTAAACCTCCTGTGGTTTTGAGGCCATTTTCTTTTGTCCTATTGCTTGTTGCTTGGGAGAAGAGGCTAACTCTCCTTGTTCCACTCAGCCTCCCATTCTCCAGTCTAAAGCACCCCAGTTCAAAAGCTAGATTGCTTTCCCGCAATGACTCTTTGATAAAACCTTTTAATAGTTTTAGGACCAGAACCCATTTTTTCCTTAATAGGAAGGAATGCCTTGCTGATCGATACTAAGAATCATAGACTTTCTTGTCTGTCATGTGACTAGAGAGGTTTCTTTTTTTCATCATCATGAATTTCTAACTAGTTGGGTGGAGAGTTTCCAATACCCATATTGATGATTAGCCTGACACTGAAGTCATTCTCCTGTGAATGAAGAGTTTGTACATAACAGGCATTGACTCTCAAACTTTCTATTCCTAATTATCTGCTCAGATCAGTAGGTTATTTATGATATTTAACCTGAAGCCAACACTCCTCTTTTCCTCATCCTTCAGGGGTTTGAAAGGTCACTGAAAGTCTCTATAGAGTCTGCTATTACTAAAATTGCATCTTTCTGTGAGGTGACAAAGTATGCTCTCTTTAATAAGTAAACTGTTCAAATGATTTCACATTACTTACAGCACAAAACCAGTTGCATGTGCAGGTACCACATCACTAGTAGCCTGTGTAATTTATATTCCTCTGAATCCTGTATAAAATTTCTGCGTGGCTTAAATGACATTTGATCAGATATTATTGAACAGAGATTAGCTCTGTTGGTCAGAGCATAGTGCTAATAACACCAAAGTTGTGGGTTTGATCCAAGTATGGGTCATTTACTTAAGAGCTGGACTTGATGATCCTTGTGGGTCCCTTCCAACTCAGAATATTCTGTGACTCTATGATAAATCTCTGATTTAACAGGATTAAACCTGTTGAATACTTGTGAGTACCCTTCTCTGAGTAGAACTAATTGATGAAAAATTAGTTTCTGCTGTTGTGAGATATTTTTCTCCAGTCATTCTAAAATGTAACTGCCTTCCTACCCATGTTATGGCTTTGTCAGTCAACTAAATGGTCATGACTGTGAGATCACTAAGGATGAACACTGGTAGTCCTTTGAAAAATTAGATTAAGTAGAATTTTCTGGAATCCAGTCATTTGAAAATAACCCAAATTAATTAATCTATTAGAGATTCTGGAAGTAAGAAAGAATGGGGATGAGTGGAAATAACTGCAGTGACTTGGCTGCCAGCTTGCTGGGGAAGCTTCTCCTTCACAAAGAAGTCTCCCTCTGAAAATGGTGCAGCTTTGATAGGGAATTTATCCTCAGAATGGCTTACGCAGAGTTATGCAAACAAGTTCAATTATCGCTAATGAAAGCTGTACCCCCACATGCTGACCTGAAAGGCTTTTTACTGTATAGAATCTCTCTGAAAAGACACTTTGAGGGAGATGAAGTAGGAAGTCAAACAGTAAAGTAAATTGAATACGTATTGAGTACGATAAAGTCTGCTATTTACTTTTTCTGATTGATAGAGATGAAATTCTCTAAATTTACTTAATTCTGAAAGGCCAAGGTCCTTACAAGATAATTTGAGATTTAACTACTTCTTTTTAGTCTGGGAACTTGGCCATATTGCTCAGCATGGCTTACATATTTACATAGCTAAGTTAGCTGTTGAACTTAGCTATAACATTGGTTTTACTCATAATGTTTGTAATTGGCAATTAATTTAAAAGGTGAAGGTGTTTCACCTATAATCTTGCAAGAACTTTACATTGGGTAATAGTTTGAATTTAGTCTTTGCATATGTGAACAAACTATGATAACTTCTTTCAAGCTGTTCTGTTTGATTTGCAATATTTCTCAAATTCAAAATTAATTTCTTCATCTAGTGGACTTGTAACTTCACTGTTTGAAAAAGGTCTTGGGGGATGGTTTTGGGGGAAAGCTTGTTTGGGTTTTTTTGGTTTTGGTTTTTTTTCTTTTTCCTTATAGTTTACATCAACTGAGAATCTATTTTGTGATTCGAACCTTCTACCAAAAAATGTAGCTGGTAGAAATATGTTTCAGATCATGCCTGTCTGTAACTTCAGAGGTAATGACTTGCTGTTGGTCAAAATGCTTTTGAAGGATTCTTCAAATGCCTATAGTACATACTTTCGTTACTTTATTTTACTAACTAGAAAATAGTACTGTAATTACACTGGATGGCTGGGGGTTCAGCTGAACAACCTTTAAAGGATTTTTTTGTACACATCTGCAATAATCCTCTCTAAGATCAATAAAATATGAACATAAATATACGAGAGTGTGTATGTGTGCACGTGCATACATAGGTAGATGGCTGTATTTATTTACAAAATAGGAAAGGAAAAATCATGTTAAATCAGTTAGGATTTTCTTTTGCTGTCTTCCCTCAGCAGAAGCTACAACTTTCCTCGACATCTGATAAAATCTGATCCTCTTTTGAAGATGTAGGTATCCAAAAGTGGTGTTGGCAGGTTCTACTTATCCTGGAGGATTTCTGGATGGATTGATATTTCCTCATTGACTCTCAAACTGTTGGCAGTTCAGGACTATTACGGTGGTCTTTGAGGATAGAATTATAGAGGACACATTAGAAACAAGAATTGCAAACTTCCTGTTTCCAGTACAGTTTCAGTATGATCAATCTCTGTGGGACATTCAATTAAACATTGCTAAAAATTTTGTCAACTGATTGTTCCTGCATGAGGAATATTTACTGTCCAGATTTATGGCATGGTGGAGATATCTGGTGTTCAGGAGATCATGTATTACAGCTACATGCATCTAAGAGGAGGTGACATTTATTTTCTTGTCTTAGAAAGTAAAATAAGAGCTAAAAATCACTGCAGTAGTTAATACTGTATCCTTGATACCAAAACAATTCAAAACAAAATGCCTTAAATTTTGCTCCCATAATCTCCTGTCCCTCTTCACAAAAAAAACCAAGTTCTCTTGGAATGTGTTTAGACAAATGAAAATTGTATTTAACAGAATCAGAGGAGAAAACAACAAATGACAGAAAGGAGACTTGTACTTTATGGTTATTATATCCTTCATTTAGTGGAAGATGAGTGACTCAGAAGTTACGCAGCCCTATATGCTGTACTTGAAAAGCTTTTTTTCCCCTGAGATCCTTTATTCTGAATGTGTAATGACTTGAAGCTTGCTGGCTCATCAGCCACATGTGATATTAAATATATCTTTGTCTGGGCAGAACTATTTTTCCATACAGTACTGTTTTTCTGTTTGTTCCTTTTTTTTTCCACCTCTATGGAAAGGAAGTTAATAAATCCCTCTCTGCAGGTAGATGTAGGAATTGCTCAATATTCCACTCCCATCTTTTCCTTTTCATCCAAGGTAACACATTTACCTCCACCTTTTCTTCATTTTCCTTTCTCTCATATTCCTCCACCACAGCATTCTGACATGCCTATCTTGCAAGAAACCAGCTCCAATTATGGTTTTGTCTTAGGGTAACTTGAATCTCAAACCTAGTTAAACAATGATATGCCTCCTAGTGGCTTTTGCTAGATTAAAATATAAATTCATGCCATATCATTAACTGCAGCTGTATTGACACACTCGTATGTATCGCTACAGGAGCTCAGGTGCAGCCAGTGGCACTTGGCAACCTAAAGAGGCAGAATGCAATTACTGAAATTTAAGCTGGACACTGAGTTACCTCTGAATCTTTCATGAGAAGTATCAGAAAATCATGAATGAATATAAACACCCATGACTTCTGATTCTGATAGTTCTTCACTTCTGACTAATAACTTCATTTAAAAAAAGGCTTCAGAAATGGGTTTTGGTTCACATTATTATAAATAAGTTGTATTTCTGTTGCTTTAGCAGGTGAGGAGAGAACATCCTTTGTTTTACTTCTCTGAATTTTCTGACTTCGCTTGTATGATTTGAATTTTTAAGTTTAGAAAAAAAGCTAAAATTTTTCTCATGGTCAGAGTTAATATTTTCTGACATTGAAGTAGTATACGTATAGGTGATTTTACTCTAATTATTCTGTTAAAGAACTTTTTTAATTTTTTTTTAAATTTACTGTTTTCATCTCTCTCTATATTCGTGTTCTCCTTCTTCACTATGTATTTTTCTCTCTATGCATTTAAATTTCACAAGTGATTACCTGAAAATGCACATATGGATTGATTTGCAAGTTCATCAGCTTTCATTCCTATAAATATTTTAACAAAAAAAGGAGATGTTTTCTTAGCTATTTCTCTTTGTATATCTATGTAAACAATTAAGGATATAAACTTGAATTAGTATCCAAACATATATAGATCAGTTCTGTCAGAAGTGTATAGTGCACGAGAAGTTTAAGATGAGGAAATAATATTTGCAACCTTTGATAACCAAGCTGTGTGAAACACTGAACTGAGATTAGGGAATAGGCCAACAACAACATTAACCCTCTATTTATGCAGAATTCCATTACATTTAATTAGATTTTGTATTCACATGACATTATGGAGCCAGGGGTTTTGAAAGGCAGTATGTTAAAAGAATGGATTTGTGAATAGGTGCTCTCTACTTCTAAGAACTCCTGCCAGAATCCTTCTGTGAAGCATTAAGCAGAGTTTAAAGCACTAATAATTTTCCTCCTTCCAGGTAATTTTTTTTAGCTGTTTTTGTGGGTATGTGTCTTAATTTCACTGGATGCTTTAATAGATACCCTTTCATTTGTTAGAAGATTAAAAATAGACCTTTGTTAGATTGTGCACTTAGACTATGAATCTTTAGGACAAGGTTCTGTCTGCTATTTTAGAATAATTTGAAGATTTCTAGGACTGTCAGATAATGGATGGGCCTGTGGTGGGTTAACCCTGGCTGAATGCCAAGTGCCACCAAGGATGCTCTATCACTTCCCTCCTCAACTGGACAGGGAGAGTAAATACAGCAAAAGGTTTGTGGGTTGACATCAGGACAGGGAGAGGTCCCTCACCAGTCACTGTCATGGACAAAACAGATTCAACTTGGGGAAAATAATTGAATTTATTACCAATCAAATCAGAGTAGAATAATGAGAAATAAACTCAAATCTTAACACACCATCCCCTTACACCTCCCTCATACCTGGGTTCAACTTCATTCCTGGTTTTTTTACCTCTTCCTAGCAGCACAGGGAGATGGGGAACAGGGGCTGCAGTCAGTTCATCACACATTGTCTTTGCCACTCCTTTCTCCTCAGTGCAAAGACTCCTCACATCATTCCCCTGCTCCAGCATTGGGTCCCAACCACAGGAGACAGTCCTCCATGAACTTCTCTATATGAGTCCTTCCCATGGGTTTCAGCCCTTCAGAAACAGGCTGCTCTAGAGTGGGTCTCATGTGGGGTCACAAATCCTGCTGGCAAACCTGATTCCAGTGTGGATTTATCTCTTTGCAGAGCCTCAATTTCTGCCAGGAGCCTGCTCTGGCATGAGCTTCCCACTAGCTCTCATGAGGGTGAATCATAACTTCCAGTTCCTTGGTATTATGCTACTTCAATTTTGAAGGGAATGTGCCTTTTTCATTAGGATGAATTCAGCAGAAAAAGCACCAGTAAGGATCCCTTCAGTCTACTGGAAGTATATCCTTTGTTCTTTGTTTCATAATGGGAAAATCAAAGGTACCATTTAGATTAGGAAATCTACACATTTGATGTAATCCCATGTTATGGCACTTTTAATTTTTTTGTGATACGCTTTCTCATTTGCGTCTCTTCAGAATAATCTGTAAACCCTTCAAACTTAAAACTTGGACAGCAGAGGCACTCAGAGAACTGTGATAAAATAACACAAACTTCTTGTGTCCAATATGCGTGTATTTTTAAAGTATAATTGCAATACTATTAAAATGCTCAGAAGACTTGTTTATTTTCATGTACTTTGATCACATATGTGAATAAACTTAAGTAGTTTAAATAAAAAGGGCCCTTATAACCTAATAAACTCTAAGTAAGAGACAATTCTAATAGTCTAAGAGCTTGTTAAAAAAATAAAAGGTAATATTCTCATTTCAGTCCAGGATTTTTAGAAAGGGAACTAATGTAAACTGTGTTAATCAATTTAAAAATAAATTCAGCGATCATGACAATAAAATTAAGGCAGAATGATAAGTAGAAGAATGCCTAAATTATTCTGTTTCAAGACTGGCATTAAGTTGCATATGACAGAACTATTTAAACATGTGCTTCATGTCATCCTGCTTTTGAACTGAAAGATAATTGCCTCTTACATTTTAGGCAAATCATTCTTGAAAACTAACGGTGTCACAAAAATCTATTTCTTTGTCAGTTTGGTGCTACAAGTTGAACGTGTGCCCAGACTTTAACAAGGCAGCAAAATGCATTGCTGAATGTACCTAGGAAAGGAAATGCCTGCCTTGTGATGTGGAAATCATTGGGCTCCAATCAGGGGGAAATCTGACCCCTTTAGTCTGAATCTCAGTTGTATTTCTCTTGAATGGAAACCTTTGCAAGTGTCTACAATACCACGAGATGTTTACTGAAGGGAAGGGATGGAACACTTGTGATACAGGTCTAATGGCCTAAGGCAGCACTATTTTAGATAGGGCTATACTTGGTGAAGGAGGTGATCCTTGGTACAAAGGAGGGATGACTGAAACAGCATGAAGTCAGGCAGAAATGCTTGTTCTTATTCTTGATATGATAATAAAACTTCAGAAGATTTTCCTACTGTTTTAACTGTCACTTTACTGTTATATTAGAAATCTTGCCCTTTATTTTTGCTCTTTCTCCAAAGTGTCCTTGGATGACTAACCTCAAGTTGCAAGGGATTTTTATCAGTGAGAATACCCTGATGAGAACCTTGAGAGTTGCTGGGCAATGACTTCCATGCCAACATTATGTGGTCAATGAGACCACGTGAAACAGGAGCGTGTTCTAAGGTCATACAGTGAAAATTCTCTATCCCTCCTATATTGAAGACATATAAGAACTGTAAAACTGTCTGTAGCTGCAATATACTTATCCTGGGCTACACAATTAGAAATAAATAACAGAAATTTTTTCTTTTTTTTTTCTTTTTCTTTTTTTTTTTTTTAAATCAGACGGATTGTCTTCTGAGAAAATCTTCCTTAAAAAATAATGAACAATCAGTATGGTTGTACTGAGTTTGTGAGTTCTTTCTCTCTTTCCTTCTTCCCTTTCCTCTTTAAACGGAACATTTCTTATTATTTTCAAAGAGAAAAGACAGCAGCAAAAATTTCAAGAACTTAAAGAATATCATGGAAATGGACAGATGCAAGGTATGAGCCACTGTTAGCTACTGAAAAAATCACTTCACTATAAGCATAACATTTTAGAATAGGAGAGATTATAAATGCACATGAAGCTTTCATAGCACTCAAAACATCTCTTGTGTTACTTTGATATTTTTTAGTGTGTGAGTTCACACTAAGATCTTGCTATGTTTCTTTCAAAATTGAACAAAAATCTAGTGGAAAACTAGTCTTTTTTGATAGTGCTTATTGAAGTACTTTGCCTAATGATGTGCTTTCCTGCATGTTTAGTAAGCTGGATACTAATAAAACCTCTATACTTTGAGACTGTTTTGAAACTTAAGCACTTACACCTCCTCCCCCAGTTTGGAGACCACAGTCAGGTACAGATTTGCTAAAGGGATAAGCTGATACAGGGCCCTTATATGTGCTTCTTTTTCTGCAGTATAGTTGCAGCTGTGCAGATGTGAAGCCTTGGTCATTTATTTCTGACTTGATCTGAAAGTTGTATTTACAGATCTTGTATCATTACTGCATTGATGCCATAGGAAATTCTGTGAATGGCATGACTGTGAAAGAAAATATTGTCCATATAACAAGTAGTCAAATCTCTTGCAATAACTAGCAATTCTAAAGGAAATGGAAACCTTTACATTCAGGTTTATTGATAGAATTTTTCCTTTCTTTAGACTGTAAACAGGCTTTTGGATATTGCTTCTGCCATATATTTGATGTTGGAAAGAAAAGAAAAAAGTTAATAGTTCTTTTGATCCATAAAGTATAGTCAAAGATCTAGGAAAGAAGACTGTAAGAGACCTTCCCAGCTGAAAAACAGCCATTTATTACCAAATAGCAATTATGTCCTGGAACCTCTCCATAAATGTATCTGCCAAAAAAAAATTATTTTCTTACCTCCATTAAGCTATCAAAACTTAAAAATAAACTCCAGAGACTTAGAAAACTTCAAATCAGGCCTAAAATATTCCTTTATCAGTAGACTTGTTTCTTCAGTTAGACTTGGTTCTTAAGTTTGTTCCTATATGCCTAGAGTTTTATAGGAGACAAACTGCTGTTATATATGCTTAATGCATGATCTCGTGCTGCTGATCATCCTTCCACCCCGTTCTACCTTATTATTGGATTTGGGTAAATGAAATATTTTTACTAAACTTTCTGAAATGTTCACAAGAAAAAGTGCTATTTGATGTCTAAGAATGAGCAGACCTATTTTCCAAATACCTCATCCAACAAAATGGAAGAACTACAGATTTTAGTTCTGCCAAGGTACAGATATTAAAATATTTTTGCAAACCAAAACCCACTTTGATTTCCCCTTCTTGGGACAAGTGTGTCTACTGGTGTATGTTCTTGACAGTTACATAAACACATTGTCTCCTTAGTAAAGCCTGAATGCTTTACATGTTTTTTTAATAATGCCTTATCAGAATAAATTCTAAAACCCACTTAAAAAGACTAACAGTGAATAGAATCGCATATTTTATGTGTGAAAAACACTAAACAATGAGAACTAGAAAGTCTTTGGTTTTTTAGAATCTAGTACCTTAGTAAAAATTAAATGAGTTAAACTTTGTCAGCTACAACTCTTTATTTGATAACCAGTGCTTTTTCCCTTCTTCACTTTGTACTTTCTTTCTTTCAGCTTTATTCATTCACTCAGGAGCAAGTTGGCTGTGAATTTCCTGCTACAAATAGGAGCAGAAATACCAAAAGGGACTTTTTGATGAATGTCTCCCAGAGATCCTGTTTTGTACAGATGAAGGCTGAGTGAAAAAAGAAGGTGAGAGATCACAGAAAAGTTCTTAGGGAACAGCTGCAAAGTCCTGAATTAGGACAGAACTGAAACACTTTGAAAACCCAGAACCATCTGTAGCTTTGTCATTAGGATGTTGAACATATAAAAACTTTCTATGACTTTCTCTGCATCCCCAGAGGATGCTCTAAAATCAGTATCATTTTATAAGGAATTTTCCAGGTGAGCCCAGATGGGTAGGATGATCTTGCTGAATCACCTGAGTGCAGATCTGCCAGTGGTTAGCACTCTTGTAAGAGAAGTGGTGAACTGGAGCATCTGCTTGCATAAAAACCTATTGGCTGAAAGTGTAGGTCTGGCTCTAAACTTTGGACCCCTGTCACCATGCAGACAGGAGATCCTGAAAATAAAATCACCATGCCTTTGGCTACATTATACTTCTGGATGCACGTAGGGACACACCTGTTTTATGTCACCACTGGAAAGCCTATCCTTGGCAATCTATCTTGCAATCCCACATAAGCAACTACGCTAACTTCAATGACTCTGTACATTTAAAACAAAAATATTTTCTCCTAAATAAATTAGAGCTGTACAATTTATTTAATTAAATAACTATTTAATACACTGGATTTCCCTACTGTGATTAATTTTCTTGTTACTGCCTAGATTTTTTAGTCCAAGGCTTTTTTAATTACTCATTGTTCACTGACAAATTTTTACATTTTCATGTAGTTTTAAGCATTTAGAAACTCCAGAGAGAAAAATACAAAGCCACACTGGTGAAGAGTCTCTGAGTATGTAATGAATAGCTACTTGATACAAATTCCCTAATGTGTGAGGTTAAAGGGTACATAAATTTTTACTGAGGCAAGTCTTCATTGCTCAGGAAACTATTAAATCTTTTTTGCTGTTGTGTTGTAGTGAGGATGCTTCTATACCCTATGGTTTTACAATTTGCTTGGGTAGGCTCTAAAGCGTGAAATCTATTAAAATATTAAAAATTATGAATTATTAAAGTGAAGTTCATTACAATAAGATAAAAGAACTCTCTGCTCTGTTTCTAGATTGAGATGCAATCAAAGCTTTAAAGTTTTCAACATTTCAGTGTTATTTAAAACTGAATTAAGTCCCATTTGTCAAAGAAGTCACAATGTCTGTGACTTTTGGGAACTGAAATATTTTGCCATGATTGTTAATCTTTGTTTGGCAGTTTATAGCTGTCTCTGACAAAAGTATTCCAGCAGCCTTTCTGCATGACAATCAGCATGAAGCTTTTTCACTGAAGTGCCAATCAGCTCATTGCTCTTGGGCCTGCATAATTTAGAATGGAAAGCAGCTAAATTACTTTACTTTGTGTATTTGTTATTTTATCTGAACAGAAATAATGAACAATACTTGGCCCGTTGTAATGGGCTAAATAAAACTTTAAAATTATTTATAAACGTGTCAAACACTGGAAAGGTTGGTTGGGTTTGTTTTTTTGTTGTTTTGGTTTTTGTTTTGTTTTTTCCACCCCTTCATTTTATCCAGGGAAGTAATACATTACCATACACTGTTATATTTTCAGATGTGTGCCAGTGGTGGTTTTAAACTGAAATTGCATACCATCGCTTATTTTTGATTGCCATGAGTATTTTTTTGGGTTGAAGATACCAGAATACTTTTTGATGGCGGTTCAGATAAATCTTAAAAGCATATAAGAATTATTTTGAATTTTCTAAAAAATACCAGTGTCCTGATTTTGGCTGGGATAGAGTTGGTTTTCTTCTTGGTAGCTGTACAGTGCTTTATTTAGGATTCAGTATGAGAATGTTGTTGATAATATACAGATGTTTTTGGCTGTTGCTAAGAAGTTTTTTACCCTAAGTCAAGGACTTAACGGTCTGCCAGTGGGCAGGTACGCAAGAAGCTGGAAGGGAGCACAGCTGGGACAGCTGATCTGAACTGGCCCAGGGGATATGCCACACCATAGAATGTCACGCCCAATATAAAGATGGGGACAGTTGGCCAGGAGGAGCCAATCCCTGCTGGGGGATGGGCTGGGCATGGTCAGCAGTTGGTGAGAAACTACATTGTGCATCACTTGTCTTTCTTGAATTTTCTCTTTCTCTCTATCCCCCTCTCCTTTTGTTTTTGTACTATTATTACTAGTAGTAGTAGTCTTATCATAATTATTATAATATTTTAATTTGTTTCAAATATTAAACCTTTCTTATCTTTTTTTTTTTTGTCTCATCCAGCAAGGGAAGGGAGGGGTGTGAGTGAGCAGCTGTGTGGTATGTAACTGCCAGCTGGAGTTAAATCAAAAGAAAGAATTTTTCTTTTCATTTCAGATACATTACTTCAACTTCATCTTTAACCTATATTCTTCTGTCAAATATATCACTTCCAAGTTATTTTCAATTTAGCAACACAAGAGAGATGAATAATGGGAAGAGTTTGTTTGAACATTTCCTCACTCTAAAAAAAAATGCTTTAAAACTTTTAATAGAACTTGATGTCTCTTTAATACTGAAATTGAAGAATTGTCCAAAAAAACCCCCTAAAAACAAGACTGTCCATGAAAATGCCCTTTAATTTAATATCATTTCATTTAGGAAATACAAATGCAAGCATTTTTATTTGCTTGCTTATAGTGCATTTATATGCAATTTAACTTTAGAAAGTTTTATGGTTTGCTCTGTGAACATTACTGCTTCTTGTAGAGAAGGACAGGAATTTGCACTGTAAGACAAAGATCATTGAAAGTGTGACTGTCTTGGAAATAGTTCTCTGGTGAAAATATAAGCTTTTGATTGTGTTTACTTACAGAATCAAATAAAAATATATTGTCACTTTCTGAATTTTCAACTGTGCACAGAATAATCATAAATGGTAGCAAGGCAGAGAAATGTTAATTGACGACTTTCTTCAAATACTTGCTGCTACACAATATACAATACATTTCCAACAGCTGGGGGTGTTTAAGAGGCAAAGAAACCTTATGGTTAGTGTAACAAATCTCATTGCAGGCTGCACAAGAAGTAAAGGTTTTCATTTGTTTATTTTAAACAGAACTGGGGCTATTGACTCATACCTATGCTCCTTTCTTCGTGTTTACAAGTAACACAGTGTTTGTCTAGGGAGTCTGGGTAGGATTACTTGTGATAGCACAGAGAAAAAGGGTGAACGATGATGAAGGGTCTGTCTCATACCTGCCGAACTGTTTCCATTTAGCAATCATGTGCCTGTTCTTTGCACATGCCTCTTATGCCTTCGGGTAGCTGATGGTGATTTTTGTCTTTTTCGCTTTCCTCCTGTCCCTCTGTAAGGGAATTCTGCTGATCTACTCAAAGACATTGTTTCCCTCTTGGGTTGTAATCTGCCTTTTGTTTTCCTGCTCTGAGCATCTTGAAGTTGCATGTAAAGATGTGCCATAATGTATGATGGCCTGATGATTTTAGCACCATCTGACACCTATTCTTTCTTTGTTTCTTATTTGTGACATTTCTTCTTGTGCTGTCACACATGTTCCTAGTTATACGTAATTTACATAATTCTTAATGGTTTTAGTCACAAGTCTCTGCAAACAAGTGCATTTTACTTCTTAGAAAATCTAGAACAACATTGACAATTTGTCTCTGTAAAGCTGTTGTTGTGCTATCTCATGTGGATTTTTTAATCATGTGAAATTATTTCCTACGCAGCTTAATGAAAATTTTGAGACAGGTATAGCATGGGATGTGTATGAGAGCAAAGATCAGTGAATTTCAATTTTTTGTTTATGATGGCTGAGGACAAAAAAGGGATGCCTCTCAAAACCTTTCTTGTTTGCTTTGTTTCATGCAGCAGCTTCAAATATGGCTATCCATGGCCTAAAATATGCTGATGACATTAACTTACTCCATCTAGATTGAAGGCTTTATAACATGTCGGAGTNCAAACTCCAGCGAAAAGCATCAGGCTAGTGGTGCGACGCGGGGAAAACCCGACAATAACAAATTGATGAACAAGAATTCAAAGGTTGACTAGAGCCTAATAGTTCATTTTTAATGAAATTTTTAGTCATAAGTAGATCACTTTATTGCTGTGGAGAGTAACTCACAAAAGTTTGATATTTTGTAAGCCAAGCTACATGGAGGATCACTTATCATCACACAAACAGAATGAAAATTTCAATGTTAAAAAACTCGTGTTGATTGGCAGGATTCGAAAGCATTTTGCATGCTCCCCATGCAGGGCTACAGGGTGGGGGAAGAGTGTCTGAAAAACTGCCCAGAGGAAAAGGACCTGGGGTGCTGCTTACAACCAAACAGGAGCCTGTGTGGGCCCAGGTGGCAAAGAAGGCCAATGGCACCTGGCCTGTATCAGCAATGGTGCAGCCAGCAGGACCAGGGCAGTGATTGTCCCCCTGTGCTGGTCACTGGTGAGGCCACACCTCAAATCCTGTGTCCAGTTCTGGGCCCCTCACCACAAGAAAGACATTGTCTGGAGCATGTCCAGAGAAGGGAACAGAGCTGGGGAAGGGTCTAGAGGGTAACTCCTATGAGGAGTGGCTGAGGGATCTAGGGGTGTTTAGCCTGGAGCAAATGAGGCTCAGGGGAAACCTTCTCACTCTCTACAACTCCCCGAAAGGAGGGTATATCCAGATAGGGTCAGGCAACTAGTGATATGATTAAAGGACACAGCATCTAGCTGTGCCAGGGGATGTTCCGGTTGGAGATTAGGAAGAGTTTCTTCACAAAAAGTTTTGAATAGATTTAATTGTTGTCCAAGGCAGTGCCATGATCTAGTTGACAAGGTGGTGATCAATGCAAGGTTGGACTCAGCGATCTTGGAGGTCTTTTTCAGTCTAAATGATTCAGTATGATTCTATGTGATTCTGTGTTTTGGTGCTGACAACGGAAAAATTTGTCAGAGAACTAGAACTGAATCCCATTGGTGGCTGCAGCTTACTGGAGATGTTCCTTACAATGTCCTGGATAAAAGAGGCCAAGGAGTATGAGGTATGAGTCTATTGTGGTTTGTTATGGTAATGTACAGACAACGTTTATTAGGTGTTGAAGTCCATCTAGTAGCACTTAGCATGAACTTCACTTCAAGCAGTAGAATCCCTTCACAATCCAACACAGTTATGACTGTCTGTCCACTAAGGAATTAAAACCAAAGGCCCAGTTTCAGTTGTCCAAAGGAGTTGTGGGTCTGCCTGGACCTTTCCATGCTTTCTAAAATATTGGGTCTTCAAAGATGCGCAGTGACTGCACACAAGCTTGTCAAACTCCTATGACTTTCAAATGATAAATAGACAGCAAAGGAATGGTAAGATGTGGAAAGGTAGAAGCTTCTCAAAGAGAAACATTGTAAAAGAGTAACTGACCTACAACATAGGCAGCAATTTAACTTGCACTGAGCAATGCTTTATTTTGCATCAGGAGATATTTATCGTGTATCTGCCTGTCTAATCATCATTGCAGCTATCAGATCTGGCTTATCTATCTTTGCTACGACATTAACATCTGTATAAATGGGGAATAAAAACAATTTGGCTTTTTCTGGCAGCATACAAAAATCACACCAAAACTGAGGCTGGGTGGTTGAGTTTCAGGATCTGTGCAAACACCTGTTTATGTAGATGCATTTGAGGGCCTGACATGGCTAAACATAAATGCCATTTTTATTTCCTTTTAAAATCCCTGTCTACCTAGGACAACTATTCCGTGATAGTTTTTTAAACTATATCTCTGACCTTTTTGGAAGAAGTACGTGTAACGTCCTCTTTGTCACTGGGTCTGTTTGTACAGTCAGAATAGCATTCCAAGTTGTGAACAGCATGAGAAAAGTGAGAGTTTCATTCCAGGGGCTTGTGTCCTTTTTTGGTAAGTGCTAGGCAAGGCCAGTTGCTACCACTTGTTTCCCAAAGATAAAGAGGATCCTTTCTAAACTACAAAGGCAATGACAAAAATAATGACTGCTTTAGAAACCTTCCTGCACTCCTCAGTATGCAGAAGAATTGATTCCTCTGCTTGCAATATCCAGTGTCAATATTAAATTCAACAGAGAAAGGAACAGAATCCTGTTAATGGAAAGGAACAACCCCTGGCAGTGGTACAGGCTGGAGACTGACACAGCGGGAAGGAACATATCTGTGGAAGGCCCTGGGATGATGGCAAGTTGAGCAGAAGCCTGCAGTGTGTCTTGGCAGCAATAAAGGCCAAGAGCATCCTGAGCTCTATTAACAGCAGCACAGCCTGTAGACTGAGGGAAGTAATTATCTCCCTTTACTGTGCACTCATCAGATGGCCTGGAGACCACATTGCCTTGCTTTGGGCCATCCAGCACAAGAAACACACAGACAGATCATCCATCTTAGCAGAAGGTAGCCAAGCTGGTCATGCTGGAGTATTTTCCTTGGGAGAAGAGGCTCAGGGATCTGAGTTTGTTCAACCTGGAGAAAGACTCAAAAGCCTCCTTCCTGTACCTACAAGGAGGTTATTAAGAAGACAGAACTGGCTTTTCACACCAGTAAGTGGTGGGAAAATGTCTCACAATGGGCTTAAACTGAAACAAAAGGGTTTCAGTCTGGGTACAAGAAAACTACTTATACATGAGGACAGGCAAGCAGCAGAGTAGGTTGTCCAGAGAAGTTTTGCAATTTCTGTTCTTGGAGGATTTTGGGACTAGACTAGATAAACCCTCAGAAACCTTGCCTGAGCTCAGAGCTGACCTTGCTTTGATCCAGAGGTTGGACTATAGACCTCCTGGAATCCTTTTCAATCTGAATTATCTTAGAATCCTTCCAAAATATCCAGTGAATTAATACCCTTGCTTATCCTGTTCTGGTAAGTTGTGTGCATTTCTGTTGGGGAAATATTTCCATTTCTGTCATTTTAAGTTACTTAGTAAATTAATGGAATATTCCAATATGGATAAATTTTTATTACTCTGCCAACTTTACTCCTTCACTGAAGTAGCAAAAGTGAAGGGAAATTAGACTAGTTACACCACTGCCTCAGCACTTTTAACCACTGTGAAATAGGAGCAGATCTATAAAGGATGCAGGTGGTGGTAAGGATCTGACATAATTCTATACTGATTTCAGCGTTTTTAATTTACATCTGGTTTAGTATGACCCTGTGGACTAAATATCCTTCATTTGGCAGAGATGAGCTTCTGGTACTGTTTCGTCTGAAAGTTACACAGTTTTTGTGCTCAAAGACGACATCACAATGTGAAGAGAAATGTTAAAAGCTGGGATGATGAGGTGGTTCCTTCCAAAACTACACTCCTGACCCGAACTAATATATTAATATGGATGCACTCATAGTTATTCTTATGTTTTGAACACCCACTGCAGCAAATAATGAAATAGATTGATGGTAATACTTCATAAATACCTTGTCAGAAACTGGCATTTCAAATACAAAACAATCAAGTCATATTGTATGGTACTGAGAATATTCATGCTCAAATGCTCAGATGTCCTAGTGGATCACATTAGTGCTGTAATCTTAAGAGGTACAGTAATCACTTCTTAAAGGAACATGGTCCAGTAGTTACTACAAAGCACGGTCATATTTCTTGCATCCTTATTCTAGATTCTCAGCATAACTCACAAAATCAGAACTCTTAGGATTTACTCTGGATTTGGCCAGCATAAGCCTCGATGTAAACTGTGTATTGCAGCAAGCCTGCTCTGAAGATAAAATCTAGGATGGATGACATTTCTTTGCTGTAGGAAAGACAGCCTCAATGAATTACCTTTGCTCCTCAAAGTCAAATTCCTTTGGACGATAAGTAATTGCATTGGTAACTAGCACTTCTCTGAGCCATCGTAGTGCATATCCATCATTCCTATTGGTGAGTTACACTTTTAACTGAGTGTGTATAGCTGAGAAGATCAAATGCTGTTGGAACCGCTTTGCCCAGATGGATTAATAGGAACCCCTCCCTCGTATATCCGGACATGAGGTACCTCGTATCCGGGTCCGGACATGAGGTACAAATCTTCTACTGGGACATGATGAGGAATAACAAACATTTCTCATGCAACAAAACAAAACAAAACAAAAGAGGTAATATATTCAAGGCAGTGAATGTCACACAATACCACACTAGGTTTGTAAATTCTTATCAGATTAAAATATTTTAAAAGAAGTAGCCTTTCCAGAATGAAACCATCTTTTATTCAGTAGATGTAACCATTGTTAAATAAACCCAAATGTAAAGCCTTTCCTAATCACTGTAGAGCAATTACACCTTAGTTTTGAGTGATCAATGGAAATTTCTCTGTTGCCATTTAGTTTTAATCAGAGCACAGTCATATAAAACTGTTAATTAGAATGTAGATTTCTACTCAACTTTCTATCTTGCTTAGAAGGAGGAATGCATCAATAAAAATAGTGGCATGGATAAATGAACAGGTTGATGGAAAAAAACATTATCATTTAGTTGAATGATGAGTATTCCTGTTCTGAAAGCATCTTTGCTGAAGGCAAAGCTTTTAATATATTTAAAATTACCTTCCGCAGAAGAAAACTATTCTCTGGAGAAAATGAAGCTGTCTGAAATATATTTAGGCATGATGGAATAAACATAATGGATCTATTGCAGCATGTTAGAGCTCCTGATGATGTGCATCTATTCTGAGGTACTTTACTTCAGGCTGGTGAAAGTATTGATGACATGAGGTGAAGGAACACAGGATTCTGATACCAGTAGATTTACATTATCTAAAGGTCAGGCCCAGATGGTAGCACACGGTGAATGTCTTTAAGAAACATTATGCTGGACATGGATAAGAGGTCAACAGCCTAGGAAGCTTCATTTCATTTATATAATGATCGCAATGCCCATACAACGAGCCTGTGGCTTTGGCTGGCTGCAGCATCAGCTAGAGGGCTTCTTCCCTCTATTCCTTGCTTGTGACCCATTTGGTTCCTCTGTTGTGCTGACGTAACTGTGGTATGAAGCAAGCTTGGGGACAAATGCTTTTGAAAATGAAGAAGGAAATAGTGGGATTTCCCCCCCTTTTGATGCGTCAGTGTTTGATCTGACATTTGCAACAGAGCTGCCCAGTGACTCTGCTGCTCCCCATCAGTGGGAGAATGTGCTGTGCCTCAGCTGTGGTGGGAGAAAAGGATGGGACCAGTAACTCCACTGAACCTTTGCTAGTGTTGAAACTCACCTTCAGACCTGCTTGTGATTTCTTCCCCTTCTCACCAATATTTTAATGAATAATTGCTTCTATTAGTGGCATACACTTATGAGCACATGTAAACAGAGTCTGGTGTTTTATCAAGGCATATAAATGGTACCAGATCCTGAAACCCTAACCTAGGGAAAACTAATTTTGAGGAAATTCTGCTTGAATCAGAATGATTCTGCCATTTTTGACATGTATTCCACTGATATGTGTCAAACATAAAATAATTATTCAGAAAGTTGATAGCACACTATGGTTTGTGTGGGTTTTCTTTTAACTAATTAGCCTCTTCCTTAACTCATGTGACTATTCTTCTCCATTCAGCTCTCCAAAATATTTTTGTTTCTGTTATCTGATGAACACCATTTATTCAAGGGGTGCTGGTTGTACAGGTGTGTGCCTGAGAGAAGGAACATGAGTTTGTACTGCTAACTATCTTCATCGTGACTTCTATCACAAGGATGGATCTCATGTTTTCCTTGTTTCTTGTGGCTCATTGTCTTGGAGTTTTGAAATAATTCAAAGATATGTGCTGAAACTGCCTTTCCATTAAAGTATTGGGGCAAACGATATAATTGATTTTAAGCTAGATACATTTCTGAATAGAGCTACATGACCTGGTTGCCTTCCAGAGCATGAGATTGGGTCTGATTACCAGAGAAATCTCTTGTTCTGTGAACTCAAAAGGGAACCTTGCAGACCTTTCATGTACCTGGTAGCAGAGAGACAGTGCTATGGGCTCTGCAGGCAATAGTCAGCTGTTCCTACACAAAGAGCGATGGCAGATAAAGGCATTAATGTTAATTTCATTAATATAATTTTTAACATAATTTCTGTTTCTGTAAGTCCCAGAAAACTGGCATCAGAAAACTAAATGTCACTTTTCTGAACAGTAGGGGGTGTATATATATAAATCCATATAATATAAAGTGCTGGATAAATCTTTGCAGTGGCTGTTGTGTCAGTCCTTTAGCATATTTGAATTTGTGTTCCCAGATCGATATTTTAAAGATGAATGACACTTACTCGAAATCAAGGAATCCCTTACAATGGAATTAATATGTGAATGATTTAGACTTCTCTCTGTCATGTCTGAATAAACTGTGACCTTAGGTATTCATAATAGTAGGTGAGCTCTATTCTGAGAGTCTGCTCACTTTCTACTCTGTGGTGCATGGTCCTTGTGCATACAATTGTGAGGGCCTAGAAATTAAACAACACACTTTTGAGATAATATTAGTATAGGAGATAATATAAAGACTATTCTGTATTGGAGGCCTCCAGGAGCAGATATGGGAAAATGCCTAAAATTCCCCCCTCACATGGGGTGAACACAGTTTTATAAGTTTAGCAAATTAGCATAACTGACAAAATTCCCCAATTAGAGACATAAGTGGTGAGGTAACTCTGCCCTGGTTCAGCTTTCTTCTAATCCTCCCCCCTCAGATAGGAACTAAACTTTGTTTATAAAAATGTGTCTTGGAGAGCTGGTTTCAACCTTGGCTCCCAGGAAAAACCAAGATAGGATAGGGGCCTTGAATCACGAGCTTGGGGCCTCTGGAATGTGTTTTGTCTTTCTGCCTGTCAGGGTAGGGAAAAGTACTGGGGCTAGCTAGGAACTGTATAACTATACAACAGTAGAGCTAGAATATATATATATGAAGGAAGTATAAAAGCAAAAACCATTCTGGCATCAGGTCAGTCATATGTCCATGGTGCCTTTGGAAACACCAGGTTCAAGTGGTAGCGGGAGCTGCCAGGGATGATGTGGCAATTAGGACCAGTGCACAAACATCCAGGTCATTCGGATTGGCATTTCCCAAGCATATAATGCGGAAAGAGTTGTTATCAGATTATATGTATATGAATATTTTTGTTTAAAATTGAGGGAACATTTGGAAATGATTCCTCTTAAATAATTACATTAGATAGTAAACTCTTGCTTCAATGAGTTCAGATTGTGTTAAATGCAGGCTGTCTATTACTGAGGTATTCCCTTAGGCCTAACCAACAGCAGTGCCAGTGAGAAATTCTGTCCATGTATGAATGGTATGACAGGATTTAGACACTTTGTTAAGAATAATTGTTTCAAACATTCGGAGGAGAGTGAATACAGATTGACTTCCTCTTTTGCTTTTATACGTGAGCTTCTCACATCAGTAGAAGGTTGAGATATTAATTTGTGATGCATGCAGTTAACTTAATACTAATTGCTCAAATACTGGCAGGATACGCATGGCTTTTCTCCAGGGGTCGTGTTCTTTGCTTTGAAAATGAATGTTTGTTCTAATTTCATAGTACACTGTTCAATGGAAAGGACTAAGTCTGTGCAGTACAAAGCAGAGGGGAAAGTTGACTTTTCATTGTTTTGAGGATGGCTAGAAAGTATGGAATTTTGTCTAACGTGGTAATTTCGTACCCAAACCACTCACTCTAGCTAAAATAAATAACCCACTTGTCGGGTTTTCCCCACGTCGCATCACTAGCTCGATGCTTTTCGCTGGAGTTTGATTGAAGAGATGGGACTATCGTAGTTATACACGATTTATTATTTAAAACAATAAACAAGACTTCAGTTTCAGAGGTCGTGAGGTTAAGTAACAAGTCGCCATAACAGAGGATAGTCACGGGCTTCAGGGTTACATGGTAATTTATAACTTTCTGGTCTAATAAGCAATTAACACGAAACTTTGTTTTAACTCGATAACCTATTACTTCTAGTATTTTTTGCTGTAATGCGTCTGTTCTTTTACCAATTAAGTGCCAGGTCACGTACACCTATGCACTTCTATTATAACATCTAAATTCTTAACTTAAACTATAGAATTACATTACTATACTTAAAACCTTTTACCAAATCACTCAACACGTATTTTTACTTATAACTATAAGAACACAGGCTTATGATTCTCTTGCTTAAGATCTATATATTTTGTCATCACATTAATTCTAGCTCTTTTCAAGGCTGTAAATTAAATCCATTATTATCTTCAGAGGTTTTAACCTCTCGGTCTCCGACACCCACTGAATTTATTTGCCTTTACCAGGATTTGTATTTTATCTATTTTTCATGTTTGAGTCTCCTCTAGCATGTTCTTGGGAAAAAGGATGGGCTTTTACATGTTAATATTTTCTTTTTCTCTTTTTGTCCTCAGAGTCTTTGGAAAATTTTCATGCCACTTCATTTGTTCCTGTGAAAAGTTGTATTTTAAATGCATGATAGGTTGATTTCATCTTTTCTTTACCTTTTTTTTCAAGCCAGCAGAATAATTTTGAGGCTGAAGTTGAAATATATTGAGTCTGATTCTTTACATTCAAAGATCTGAAAATCACATCTTTTTCCAGTAAGTGGTTCACATGTGCCTTAGCATGGAGGCACCTCAAATCAGTTTTTACTCTTCAGAATGTGTCTACCACACAGCTGGCAACCCACCACAAGAATGAAACTCCAAACTTCGCACACGGGAGAATCATACAGGATAATTTGTGCAACATTTCACAGTAAAATACATTTAAAGAATTAAATTTCACCATAAGTTTTCTTACTCATTTTAACACTTTGTAAAGTGGATTGTTGAATCATATAATGCATCAGATATTTTACACATTAATAATTTGTAATGCCTTAATTGGGAAAAAGAACACAAGTCTGATGTGATTCTGAAGTGTGGTTACATCAACATTGTTGCTATTTCAAACATTTGTCCAGGACGATAAAGAGAGGAATGGTGAAGAGGTGATCCTTGAAAGTGGTTTAACTAAGCAATTTTGAATGGAGCTTGCTTTATAGGTTAGCTCTGCTGGCTGATGGGTCTTTTTGTAGCATTAATATTTTCAATGAAAATTTTCATGGGATCATATTGTACTTTTAAGCTAGAGTAGGACCAGCTGATTACATGATCCACTCACTGCAGACCTAGTTGTGTGTTTTTAAAAAATAATAGCCATTTTTACTACTATGGTTGGGATTTCTGAATTCTGAAATCTTGTTAATTATGCTGAAAACCACAAACAGCTTCTGTTTTTATGCTAATCACTCAGCTCTGTGATGATCCTGATCTGGAGGTGAAGCAGATATCACCATGCTGTTAAGACTTCCTCAAATGGGTTGAATTATAAGAAACCATCACATTCTCTGCTTGGCAGGGGTAGGGGGAGATGCAGGGTGAAGGGGAGAGGTGGAGGAGAGGCTTTGTAGTGCAGGAAACAAGAAATGTGTGCTGGCTGCCCAGAAACCCCCCATGTGCTGGGCTGCATCCAAAGCCCCATGGGAGGCAAAGCAGGGCAGAGAGGGGATCCTGCCCCTCTGCTCCATTCTGGTGAGACCCCACCCGCAGGGCTGCATCCAGCTCTGGGGTCCCAGCACAGGAAGGACATGGACCTGTTGGAGTGAGTCCAGAGGAGGCATCAGGATGATCAGAGGGATGGAGCACCTCTGCTATGAGGAAAGGCCGAGAGAATTGCAATTGTTGAACCTGGAAGAGAACGCTTTGGCCTGACCTAATTGCAGCCTTGCAGTACCTGAAGGGAGCCTACAAGAAACATGGAGAGAGACTATTTACAAGGGTCTGGAGTGGCAGGACAAGGGAGAATGGCTTCAAACTGAAAGAGGACAGGTTTAGATTGGATATCAGGAAGAATTTCTTCCCTGTGAGGGTGGTGAGGCACTGTACCAAGTTGGCTCAGAGAAGCTGTGAATACCCTATCACTGGAACTGTCCAAGACCAGGCTGGATGGAGCTCTGAGAAACTTGGTCTAGTGGAAGCTGTCCCTGAACATGGCAGGGGCATTGAAACTGAAAGGTCTCTTCCAATCCAAACCCTTCTATGATTCTATGATAAGTTCAGCTACATGGGAAGACTTAAAAGTCGGTACTCCAGAGAAGCATACAAAGTTCTCTCTTCGTATTTTTAGGTCTGTGGCATTTTGAGTAGCTTATGACCTCCTTCATCTGCATTAGCATGGTTGAAATGGGGACCACAAAAATGTGAACCACAGTGTCGGGTCAGTCAATAGCTTTCTGCAGCTGAAATAATTGCCACAGTATCACCCAGACTCTTCTTTCTTCTCCCAGTATCCTGGCTGCTCTTTGGTGGATATGAAGGCACTAGCAAGGTCGAGGTAGTAATGTGATACCAGATTGTGATACGAGGCTTCCTAAACAATATTACTCTCTAATTACATTTTTGGTGGCTCAGATATTCTACCTTTATTTTTTCACACCTTTATCTGGTTTTATAGGCTTTTCTCGGTTTAGAGACAAGTTTTGGACAAAAACACTCTGGAATGAGTGTTTCCTCTAAGAAAAAAAAGGGTTCTAACAATCCCTTTTTGCCAGTAAGAAAAGAATACTAGTGGATGAAAGTGAAAAAAACCCAAACAACCGTTTATTGACCAACAGAGTGGCCACATGGCACAAGAAAAGGTAAATAAATGCTAGATATTGAACTGTCAGACCTTACTTCCCCATGCACAAATACACACTGGAACAAAAATCCAAAAGGCAAGGGAAAGGAAAAAACTGTCAGTGGTTTGCCATGTGGTGGGGAGAAAATGGGGTTTTAGGGAAAAAACAAACAAACAAACAAAAACCTAACAGTAGATTCAAGCAGCAGTTCAGACAAACAGATGTGAACCTGGTGAATCTCTAGCACTGGTTCCCTCTTCCCAGCAGATGAAGCAGTTGGGCTTTCTCTTGCAGGCTCGACTTTTTTTGTGATGGGGGGCCAAAACGGAGTGGCCCCTCGCCTTTCCCACTGGTCTCTGATCTTGGACCAAAATCAAATCGCCCAGTTCACTTCAAAGAGCTGCTGAAGGATTGCTGCTGCAGCCTCTCCAAGGCCATGGAAAGGAAAAAACCTTTTGCCTGCACTAACAAAAAAACCCAAGCTAGCCAAGCAAAAAACCCCCAAAACTCAGACTGCCTGGCACACCGGGCACCTAGGGAGTGAGGCTTTCAAAAAGCCTGCTGAAGAGCCCCAAGGCTCCCCCCTCCCCCTGGACCCACCTTAAAAATACAGCAACCGTTTCTGGGCATAAAGCAGACGATCAGGGAGTAATCATCATAAAATCACCCCAAGACAAGGCTCTAACCCCTACTGCCTATTTTATCACCCCCCTCACATAGAAGAGGATGTCTTATGGAATAATTAGTGCCCTACACCTGTAATTCTTTTACCATTTTGCATTTTTGCAACTCTGAAACTGTGTGTATCATGAAAGCAGGCATCTAGACAGGACTGCACAGCTGAAGTTTTTGGAAAGCCAGTTAGTATGATTCTTGGATTTATACTCTGTCTCATCAAGTGTAAATTCACAGTGTGGTGCATTCAATGAAATGCCTGTTTTTAAAGCTTATTAAAGAAATTTAAATCAGCATACAGCGGTAAAAAATGTAACAGTGGTCATATTATATAAGCAGTTGCACAGAAGGAAGAACAGCCTGCTCTGTTAAACTCTGAAGTGCATCCAGAACGATGCTAAAATTACACAACAGATATTTCTGCAAATATTGAAGCAGTTAAGGTGCAAACAACTCCTAGTATTTACTTTCCTTGGGAGAATATATCATGATTTCTGTACAATGGAAATTTATGATGTTTAATGTTCTTAATTTGCATTTTTAGTAATATAATGGAATATATAAAGACACTTGTCATTCATTATTTCTTTTATGAGAGCTAACAATTTGGTTGAGCTTGTTGAATACTGCCTACTTAATGTAAAACTGGAATGGGCTGTATTATGTACCACAGGCACAATAAAACAACCCATGAAAGAATAGTTGAATTGAGGATATGACATGCCTCATGAAATAAAAGTGGTTTGTGCTGAGTGTAACTTATATCTACTTTGCCAAATGCAGATGCAGAATTCAGGTGTTTAAAAGGAGTTCTGCTGCTTTCTTATAGCTCTCCCTGTGAACATATATGTACAATACGCATGCTTTTACATAAATCTCATATGTGTGCATATATGTATATATATATGGAAAACCTGTAAATCAAGTCAAGTTTAGAGCAAAGTCATGGATACTATCTTAGTCTGTTGAAATACAAAGAAAATTTGTTTAGATGTACACATTAAAAAAATAGGTCTTTTTTTCTGATAATGGAGGAATGAAGGGGAGGAAAAATGCAATATCCACAGCTACAACTTTCTCCTCTGAGTTTCCTATTTCTGGATTAAGATTGACCATGAATAATATCTGACTGAAAGGCAACTGAATATTTCCGGCAAAGGGAACAGTGAGTTACAATTGAGAAAATGTTGTTTTATTGAAGTAGCAGGTGTTTTAACAATGTGCATGTTGATTGTGCTGGTTTTGGTTGGGGCAGAGCTAATTTTCTTTGCAGTGGCTGGTGTGGAGCTGTCTTTTGGGTTTGTGCTGAACACGGGGTTTATAATACAGAGATGTTTTTGTTATTGCTGAGCAAAGATTGCATAGATCCAATGCCTTTTCTGCTTTCTGTACTGCCACTCTGGTGAGGAGGTTAAGGATGCATGGGAACTTGATCTTAATGTATATCCAAAAATATTATGGGAAAATCTATATCAACATTAGCCCCTGCAGCTTTTTAATAGGTTCATGAAAGACAAAAATACTTTTGTTACTATTGATAATTAAAAGAAAGACAGAAATTTGGGTTTAGAAAACATATTTAGGAAACCCCTGAAACCAAATTTGTAGCTTGACCAAGGTTGTCTGCACAGAAATTTATATCTTTTTGCAAGAAGTTTTAGTTCCATAGTACAGCATGCACAAGTAGTTTATATTTTTTCTGTCTGTAAATCAAACTAGTGACATAGAGTTTTTTGTAGCATTTAAAATGTGTGTGGGAAAAGAACAGTAGTTTTTGGTCACCAAGATATATAAGAAGGGGAAGGAATTACTTTGATTTATTTTGTTATGTTTACTATTTTTTTTAGGAAAAAGTAATGGAGATTTAAAGAAGCATTCAGAATTCCTTGGGAACACAAGTGGGAAATTTATCTTTCGCCTCATCTCAGATGAGTTTTGTTATTGGGAGTTAAAGAATTGTTTAAAGGATCTGTACACCTACACTTTCATCCCAAGCTGTCTCAATACTTAAATATTTTTAAGGAGAAATTGTACAGCTCGAGAGAAAGCATGGAGGATAACCCATTCTTTGTAGGTACATAGAGAAAACGCTTTTTGGGGAAAGTAGAATTTTGGGGTCAAAATAAATTGTATTAAATTCCCAAAATGAAATTTCTTAGAACAGCAAAGCTAGATATTGCCAAACAGGTTATAAGGGTTTTCTTGGCTCACACCATTCTGTCTTTTCCTTCCAGAGGCATCATAGGCATTAAATCCATTGAGTTTTGCTGACAAGGGAGTAATGTATTTGCCCTTTGGAAGGCTCTCCATGCTTTAAGTGTTATAATAACATATAATTAAAGTGATTGTTTTCCTCCTGAACTTCTGCTGAGGTTTAAAGTACTTACTTCCAGTGTCCACACACTTTGGTTGGGACTTGTGTTTTCCTCCCTTGTACATTTATGGAGAATCGTGCTCTCTCTTATCAGACTACACTTCATTAGATAGGAGGAGAGTAGTTTTGGTCTCCTCTTGGAACAAACCATTTCATCACTTCAATATTTGTGAGATTGTTTTTCTACTAAAAAAACCACAGAATACAGCTTTATAACTGCTTCTTCAGCAAATAATATATAATTGTAAAAAAATTATACTTTCCATGACCAAACACGTTTACTCATAAATGCCCAGAAAAAGATGTGTTTCAGAGGGGAAAGGCAGTGTGGTACAATGCATTCTTGCTAAATTCCTTTTTCTAAATGACTGTTGTTTTCAAAGTGGTTGAAACTTGACAGAAAAGAATCAACGCTGAAAGGGGGGAATATGTCATTCTGTGTCCCAAAGCACTGAGTTTGACTTTTCTTTCTCTCTTCACAATATATGTCAATATTGATAAATTATCATCTGTATTTAGCTGAATTATGTGATGAAGCTATTTCCTCTGGGAAGAATTGCTTTGGCACATATTTCTTACATAATACGGTTTCTGTTTGTGTTTATTTCCCCCTCATGAGTCTTGTCCCTTTTCTCATAATGGGGAAAATTTTGGAAGAAATTAATGAACAGTTTCTGAACCCAGACCTGCTGCTTTTTTTCCTGTTTTGATGGTTGAACTTTCTGCTTGATAATACTGCTATTGTGCATAGTTTGCCTTCACGTGGAAAACGGATGTTTTCTTGACAGCGTTGGGAACCTTTGAACCCGTCATTTTTCAAATGTTTCACCATCTATTTCAACTCTGCATCTGGCAGATTGACAGAACAGACAGGGTCACATTTTGGAGTGAAAAGTCTAAAAGGCTCAGCATCCTAAATAAAACCTTTATTTTGAATGCTGAATGACTGAGATACAACATCCCCTTTTATTCTGTTTGTTTTTACAGTAATCGGCCCTGTTTCCAAGGCAGATTCACCCTTTTGAAATACACTATAAGAAGGAATGTAGATTCAGTACAAATAAGTCCCAATAACACATTTTGAAGCAAGTAGCTCACTCAGAGGTGCAGTTGGACTCTGAAAAGGGTTCTGACAGCTGGAAACCCAAAATGGTGCTTGTGTCCAAGACCCTGCTAGCTCTCTCTTTCTGACTCCCAAGTCAGATGTTAGATGAGTGAAAAAAAAGGCTTGATTGACTGGGAGTTCTGCTTACATATTTATCTTTTCTTGGTTTTCCACTGTAAGTAGTGTGAAGTACAGTAAAATCTTTTATTCTGTTTGTAAAACAGAATCATCTGTTTTATTCTGTTTGTAAAAGCAGAGGAATCTTAAAGTTACAGAGTATAATTAGGTATTAGATCATAATGTCCTAGACCTCATGTCCCAGTGTTACTCAAACTGACAGGTAGTGAGAAAATGAAAAAAACAACTAAGCAAAAAAGACCCCCAAACCAGAACACATATTCTGCTTTCTCTCCTTAAAGCCTTTTTGGTGACTGTAATTTTCGCCTCTTCTGCCCTGTCTGACTTTAGAAAAGGGCAAAAATCAGAGAATGCTTTATCTCCTACTCCATCTTTTGGTTGGTTTGTTTGTAGGCACACTGGTTCAAAAATAATTTTAAGAAAAACATGTAGAAATGGATCCCACCAGCTCCTGCAATACTGTTTAGTTTTCTCCTCACTTCTGTTTCCTCTGACTAGTGTTTTTTTTTTCTTCTGGAGAGAGCGAGCAGAATGTCAACAAGCTGACTGGAACGCACATTTAGAGAGCTGCTCTATAAGGAAAGCACTGTGAACACTCAGTGTTGATAATCTCAATATCTCAAAACTAAAAGTGCATAACAAAGACTTAAAATGTATCAGATTAATGCATAAGAAAAAAATTGGCTTTGTCTCCAATTATAGGTGTACTGCCTCCTGAAGCCTCCTGTCATGCAACTGAAATGTTATCAATACATTCTTTTCTCATAATATACATTTTTCATCAGTTCATATGCAAAACATTCAGTTTTCTTGTCTGAAACTGCAGCTTCCAGTTATTCTGATCCTTGAAAAATGAATGCATTAATTGTCCTCATCCATTACAACATCTGTTTGTCTTTGACTCCAACAATTGATGGATTTCTCTTTTCTCATACTGTTTTTGGCATTTCAGCTTTCTGAGGACCCTTAATTAATTCTTCTGTTCTCCAGTTCCCTGAGTGTTATGAACTCTCAGAGATGAACACACACTTCTTCTATTCCCTGCTTCTGGCATACAAGGAAGAGAGCAAAAAGAAGATCCTGCATTTTTCACAAGCAGAAAATAAGAGCAGAGCTTAAAAGTCACTTTGTATGTGGAGTATCTTATGAAATAGTGATAGTTTAGAGATAGCAGCAATTTTTGTAAATAGCCTGGAGATTTTTTCCTGAATAATCACTTTGCTAACTCAGCTATTTCAGTGTCAAGAGACTCCAAAATATGTGGTCTTGCAACAACATTCCCCACCTCTTCTGCTCTCTGTGTGATCTTGTTTGATCCCAAGTTCAGGGTAAGACCACAAGATTGTCATATGAATAAGTAAGAATAATATCTTTTCTGCAAAGAAAGGTGAGTTAAAACTTTGAGAGAAAACCAGAATACTCTGCAGAATATCCGTGGGTATTGTTATGAACCAGGATATCAGTTTTCGAAGATTATTTTTTTCTCTGTCCAAACATAGATGCTTTCTTATAGACAAGTTTATTTGTTAGGGTTTTGTGTAGGTGTGATTTCCCAGATGACACTTAGTATTGCCTTTTTTTCTATATAGACAGAACAGTTGAGCTTTCTCTGAATGGAAAAGAATGGTTGGAAAACGGAACAGTGCCTGTTTTTCAAGACTGGAAATTGCTTTTAAAACAGCATATATACTTTTTGTTGAAAAATGTGGTTTCTGAAAAGTCTCATGAGACTTAACACTTCTTTCAGCACAGTAATAGGTATTTTTAGACAAGGTGACAGTTTAATTCAAAATATGTGATAAGTAGTTAACATAAAAAAGTCTAATTTTGATTTCCAGTCTTTGTATAATGTTTGGGATTAGCTTAATATACTTTACTCATGAGAGTCCAATTATCAATCTTAACTGAGCAGAACAACTGCTTTAGTGACTTTCCACATGGCAATTTATGTTAATTTATAGATACACATGCCGTAAGGCTAAACCTTTACACAGGAGATATTGAAACTCATAATGATGCATGCAATCCAGGCTGGGAGCTTTTCAATCTCAAGAAGAAAGTAACAGATTGATATATTAGAACTGGAGGGGAAATAAGCTTGTTTTTATAAACAAATTAACTCATCCATGACTTCATGCCATTAAAATCTCCCATTATTTAGAATTATAGGTTATGTTTCCATCTCACTTAGAGAACAGAAATAATACGTGTGGCAAAGCCTCACAGCCATTTCTGTTTGGCTACTACTGTGAGTAAACAGATGAAATAAATGCATGGTGGCAGGAGTTTCAGGGCCTCTTTCCCTCCTTAATTTCCTGTTAGTGGATTAGATGAACTTGTTGGGTGTACATTTATGACACCTGTATCATCAAAGAAGCTGCCTCCCTGAGTCAAGGGGCAAGGTTGGATGGTTGCTGGTGGTTGGATTGTTGTATGGCAAGGAGGGATGGCTGCTGGCTACCTAGGAATCTAGTTCTCTTTGGAAGAAAACAAGCTGAGGGAAATATAACTACCTTTATTTTACAAGTGTAGCACCTCAGGAAAGCAAGCTGTCTTTTATTGTTTGGGAGGACAGCAGATCAATCATCTTTAGTCTTACCTGCCAGTGCTAAATTGTCTTTCAGCACTGCACACTTTGAAATCTAAAAGCAGTATAAAAATATCAACTAACAATCAGAAATTCAGAGAAAAGAGATTTGCAAAGGAAATCTTTTTAGTAGCAGGGAGGTCACTCTTTCTGCGCATCACTTTATTACTCAATAACAAAAAACCCTCCAAAATGGATGTTTTATTTTTAATCCAGAGGTAGTGCAGTAGCGCTGAAGAATATATGCACTTGGGTATTTAGTATTTCTTTTACCCAAAGGTATGAGATGTCTCCTTTTCTCATGTCATCTTTCCCTGCCACAAGCACTGTATCTCATGGACTGTTGGGAAGGGATGAGAATTGAGACCTCTTTCTAGTGTAGGGAAAGGAGTGAGCAAGGTGGGACTGGATGGGAGAGAGATGTTCATTTGTGGCAGAGGAAGCACCAGTTGTATTGGCTGCTATTCTGGGATGGCCAATCTTTGCCTCCTCTGGCACTCTGGTAGTCTGTTGTCCTTGATGTTTGCCTCTTTCCCCTGCTGTCGCTGCCCTGCTCCCTGCCATCTGGCATCATTGCAGGTTTGCTCCCTGCTTCCAGAGTGACAAAAATGTAGATTTTCACAAGGCTAATTTCTTCAAAAAAATCCTGACAGAAAGTAATTTTTAATATTCTTTATTTAATTGAGCCAAGTCTCTGTAATGACAACAATAGAGTTTTTCTTCAACCAAATAAAAAATCTGGCTTTGGCCAAAGGTTCTCTGTAAAAAAAGCTAAACTTGATGGAGATACTTGGATCCTCTTCCATGGATTTTCTAGTCATCTCACCTTACGCAATTGATTACACTTTACTGCACAGATGTATGTGAACATTTGTGTTCAAACTAAAAAACAAAAAAGGGGGAATTGTGATGAGAGATAAGATAGAATTGAGTTACAGGCTGTGGGACGAGCCTGCAGAGCGCCATGGCAGAACAGAGAGGCTTTTCTCTGCCCGACGGTGGGGGGAGGAGATGCGACACGGCAGATGGCCCAGGGAGAGGAGCCTGCCAGAAGCTGCCAAACACCTGAACAGCATGTGATCACCCCATATAAGGACATTAAGAAAGCGTGCTGCTGATGTTGCAATGTGTGATGGGTTGTTTAGTGAAAAATACCATATAAGGATATACTGTGTCTTGAAGAAGTGTATAAAACCAGCTCGTTTCTCTCAATAAATGTCTCAGTACCCCCACCGATCTGAGTCCATGCCTCCGTTGTTCACACTGCTGGGCTTTGTACTTCTAGCTAGAACAATGTTTGTAACACACCAGTGCTTTGGCTACTGCTGAGTAGCACTTGTACAGCATGAAGGCTGTCCCTGCAGCCCTCCTGCACGTGCCCCCAAAAGGCCAGGAGGCTGGGATAGGGAAGGCCTTGGAAGGGGACATAGCCAGGAGAGCTGACATGAACTCACCAAAAGGCTATTCCATACCATGCAGCAATAAAAGCCAAGAGAAAGGAGGAGGAAGGGGACACCTGTTATTAAGATGTTTGTCTTCTGAAGGTGGTGACTGGATATTGCCTGCTGATGGCAAGAAGAGAAAAAGTTCCTTTTTTCCCCTTTGCTTCTGCATGTGGCCCATCTTTTCTTTAATAAATTGTCTATATCTTTGTCAATTGTGAACCACCTACAGTGCCTTGAGAGTGTAATGATGTATAAGCTTGTCCACATTGCTTTGAGAGTTTTTAATTTATTTCTTGTTTGTTTATTTAGGTAGTTTCCTTAATTTATAAGGTGTTTGTGTGTGGAAAACATCAAAATCTTTGTAAACATGTATCATGTTAACTTGGCTGTATGTTTAGATAAAGAAGAAAACAACTGATTTGGTATTTTTGTCCTTGACAAATGTGTGCCACAGTCATATTTTCTAGGTGTCAATAAAATGTTTAAAACCTTCAGTCATTATTGTTTCATTTTCTGAAAATAGACTGATTAGGGTTTCTTTGCATGTCTCTGTCTTTTCTTATCCAGTAGAAGATAAGGTAAAATATTATACATTCTTTTTTAACCTTATCCTGTGATTTGTGCTTCAAAATAGCTCTGAATTGTCTGGAAAGAAAAGAGGAATAGATTGCACAGTATTTAGATACTTAAAAATGTTCCTAAAGATCCACTGGATTTCTCTGGAGCATCCTTAAAAAACCAGGCCAAACAATTTTGAAACAGCATTCCAAATCTCACTTAAATTGACTTGTCTCTGAATAGTGGATGAAAAAACAAAGACAAAAGAAAACATCAGCTTTTAGTGTATCTTCTACTGCTTGTTATTTTTGGTTCGTATTTAAAGAGCAGATTTTTGTTTTCTTCTGCAGTTTTCTTCTAAGTTATTAGTAAAATATTTTCTTGTTCCTTTATATCCCTTGGTAGTTAGAACTGGTCTTGTGTTTGCTTTGCTTATTTTATTCAGTGTTTGTGTCATCTCTTTAAACTCATGCTTTTTTATATCATTATTCCTAATTTTCCTGTTTATGATAGTGTAGATTATTTGTCATGTTTCTTGTAGTCCTACTGTTCTCTTACTGATTCTTACTTCTCCTGCATGTTAGGATACCTTCACTTTTAGTACTATGTTTTCCGGTAACCATCAATTCTTCCGTTAGTTTTTGACTCTTAGTAAAAGAGGCAAAGGATTTCCTCCAGGAATTCTAATTGCCACTTACCTTAGTATAATATACTGAGGTTGGCGGTTTTTTGAAGTCCATTATTCTTGACTCAAGCATAAGCTTTGGAATAGTCCTTTGCATAGGAATAGTATAATTCTGAGATTGTGGTATTATTATGACCTTTTCACAGCCTGGCAACTGTTTTTTTTTTTTTTTTCCTGAAGAAAGCATACTACTGCAAAGAAATATTACAATTAAAGGCATTCCTGCAAAAAAAAGAGATGTCATAAAATAACATACTGTGGGCCTAATGATTTATTTTATTCCTCCTATGAATATTTCAATGAAATAATAAGTGCTGATAAATTCAGGAACTTTTTCATTGTACATCATTTTATCATTAAAGAAAAGTGTTATTACAGAAATATATTGCTTTCATTTATGCTTTCTGTCTATGCTTAGGCATAGGCTACTTTGAAGTTTTATCCAAAGTAATTTTCAAAGAATATTTGCAAATATTGGTTATAAAATGAGTGGCCAAAGACTAGAAGTACGGCCCTGGTTTATAGTGACTCTTGCTGGGACGTAGGAAGCTGTTGGCAGCACTCAAAACAAATACGCCAATTGTGCAAGATAAAGAGAGTCCTTTGACAGATGAATCATCTTGTCTATCTCTGAAGAAAAGATGCCTAATAATTGTCTTTAGATGAAAGGTAATATTTTATAATATTATGGAACTATACAAAATCCAAAGCAAATAGTTCAGATTGAAATGGGTCTATTTCAATAAGTTATAAAACAAGTTGGTTTTGTTTTTTTACACATAAATAGAAATTTGACTTGAATACAACACTCTGAGGCACATGTTGTGATTTTTGTGATCCTTGTGAGCACCTTCCAACTCAGGATATTCTACTACTAACTCTGGTGATGCAAAGGATAAAGCTGATAATTTAAGGATATAAAGTAGCACTTTTTAGCACCTCCATCCACTACTCTCTGTTGCCGATAAGATCTTCAACTATTTTGAAGCCGCTACTGACTGAAAATAGAGGGTTTTTTCTGGCATCAAACATTCTATTTTCAGCTCTTGTTGCTACAAAAACTGGAAAGAGCCAATAAATACTATTAGTCAATTTTTTTATTAATGTTTAGCTAAATTGTGAAACTTATTCCCAAGAACATCTCTGGAGATGAGATTCATTTTGTGATTCTGATAATATATTTGACAGGAGATATAATCCTAGTGCTTCAGGTTTAGCCTGGTATTTAAATATAGAAAGTTACATGATCTTTTAACAGGGACAGAAGACCTTGGTTTTTTGTTTTGTTTTCTATTTTTTCATAAATAGTATTTCTTGTACATTTTTTTTTAATATTGATTGCTATGCAGAGGGTAGTGTTATAGATAGACTATAGATGTGAGAGGAGTCTGTTCTTGATTCACAAGAAATTGGCAACTTTGTGAGTTTTTAAGGCACTGTGATTTGTCTAAAGCAATCTTTAGGACCTCTGAAATCCATACAATTATGCAGTGTAAATCTACTGAACTGAATAGGAGTTTTCCCGTGTTTAAAATAAGGCCAAATGTCACAACCAGAGTTAGTTATTAGAAAATTGTTCTTGCATAGCCTTAGATCCCTTTATTTGAGCAATGTTTTTATTTAACTGTTTATTAGCACCTGCTGTGCTGCAATTACATGGTGCTTTTTGATCAGTAGGTAAACACTGAACATGCACACTGCAGTGAGAGAATAGAGGAAATCTGGTGATCCTATGGATAGGGCAGGTGAGCTGGCACTTTTCAGATGAGGAAATTCACTGTCATAGAATGTGATGTAACTCCAGAAATTTTAAGTTTTACTCACAAAGTGCAATTATTATCTTTTTATAAGTGCAGTTAATCTATTTTCATGAAAACTGCTGTCCACAAGCAATGATAGAAGAGAGCTTTGTGAAACTGTACTATAATCTCAATATAAAACATTACAGAAGTGTCTCTTCTTTCTACTAGATAATTAAAGTTATCATATTGTCTAAAAATACCTCTCAATAGTCATAATTTTCTTAGTAGTATGGAGAGACCTTTACCTAAATAATTTTTTTAAAGTATTTTTAGGACAAGTTTTACATTTCTGTGTGGAGCTATAGTGTTTGGATCTGGACATCTGATTTGTCCTGCATAATGGCTTTGCAGAATTATTCCTTAGGAATGAAGGAACCAAAAAGTCTTTGTAAAGATCTCTATATTGTCACTAGTGTGAATAGCAAAGAAAATAGATCAGATTTCCAGGAATTTTTGAGTATCTAAAAACATGTCATGGTTTTTTTGGATGTGTCCCAAAAGAGAGTATATAAATTTTTCCATGTCATTTGATCTAAACAATGTGCTCTGCTCACTCTGCCTCACCTTACAATCATCTTTTTCAGACAGAAACATTGCCTTTTGTGCCAAATTTTATTCCTTTTTTTTTGTTTCATTCTTCTTCAATATCTCCTTTAAAATGTAATTTCTACAAATAAAGAATGCTAAATCAGATTTATATTTACAACGGCAGGCTCTTTTTAAAAATAAAAGAATACTATGGAATTTTGTTCCACTAAAGGAACTAATCTTAAAAGTTGATTTTCGTTTGTATTTTTTTAAACACTACTGATCAATGCCAACCTTAACAGAAGTTATAACTGGAAAAAAAATCAGGAAAAAAATAATTACTAACATGAAAATTCAGTTTTCCATGGAAAGACTAAGCCACATAACAAATATTCCAAATAACACATTGATGCTTGCAATCATTATTTGCACCATTGCTGCTTTTTTAAATAATAATTATTTAGAAGTCAACCTGAACTGGTTTCATTTGGGATAGAGTTAATTTTATAGTAGCTGGTACAGTTCAGTGTTTTGGATTTAGTATGAGAACAATGTTCATAAAACACTGATGGTTTTGGTTTTTCCTGACTAGTAGCTCTGAGTTAAATCACTTTTGGCTTTGACACCATATTTTCTTTTACCAGTACCTGACAACGCCTGAAGATCTTCAGCCAGTGGAAGGCTGAAAGTTAACAGCAGGTTTAGTCAGTGTAGCTGAAAAAAATAGAGCTGCTGTGGTAACACACAGTAATTACATATTTTACTTGATTTCTGGTGTGTTAGTCTTGAAACTCAGAGCATAATCCAGTATTATTACTTTTACTTACTGCCTATTTTTATTCACTACATGAGAATGCTTAATCAAGTGTCATATGTGCTTTTGATGAAACTTATAAAACACTTACATTTGAAAGGATACTGGATTACCAGATCTAGTACCCCTCCTTTGTTTCCTTTTTTTCCCCCCAGGAGTTCATGAATTCATAGCGTAGTTGAGCAAGGAAGTGAAGTATGTAAAGATTAGTTTATTGTTTTAAATGAGACTAAAACTGGGATTGGCAAATACAGAATTTCTGTCTTGTGGAAAATTTTGGCATTTTCAGGCTGAAAATATCTATTTTAAAATATAATTATATAATTACAGAGTTACACATTTTGTGGTGCTGCCATGAGCTCATTTTCAGCTCCCATTTATCATTATTATTTATGTAGTTGTGCCTGCTACTCTTACATGATTCTGTAGGCCAAGCAACATTATCAAAGATGACTTGGGCACACAGTATACTTGCTGTTTGAAGAGGAGTCTACAGTTAGAGATGAAGGAATAATTTTAGAATCCTAAAAATAGAACAAACCACTCTGCAAAGACCACACAGCATATCAAACTGTGCAATCAAAACAGGATTCTTTTGATTTGCGTCCTTAGATAAGGAAGAGGAGAAAAGGCAATGTCAGGCAAGAATTGGATGATTATAAACAGCATATTAAAAGCAGCCTACTTTATGCAGATTTGGTGTTATGTTGTAATCACAAGGACATGGGATCATTTTAAGGAAGCCTCAGGTATGGTTATGTTTAGATGAAGCGTCTTCCATGCAGGTAGTTATGATGAATAAAATTAAACAACAAACCCAAACCTATAGAAATCTTACTCTTTCTCAATCCTCTTTTGGTAATAATTGGCAAGAGAGGAATTCAAAGAAAAGTTATGGAATAAATTCTGTGTTGCACTGTGACAGAAGAGGAAGGCACATGTTCTCTAGGTCCCAGCTTCTTCTCTTTTTTGCCACTTGGAAGGAACAATATTGGTGGGTTCAGTATTCTTAGGGTAAAAATACCTTACAATATTGGCTGTTGCCTGTTAATCCAGCAAATGAAGTTGTACCTGCCAGTGTTAGTTTGATTGCCATGTCCTTTGCCAGTTTCTCAAGGCTGTGATGCTTTCTTCTTGAGCCAGCTATTTATTACTTGATTAGTTGCAAGAATGTGGTTGTCTAGTGAAGAAGAGCCGTGTTATATGGTGAGAAAAATGAGCAGAGATGGTCAGATGAATAGATATTGACTGTGGACATTCTTAAGGGCAAAGCAAACAGCTCATTGAGTTTGTTAGGTGGGTTTGCTTTTTTTCACCCGGAGTGCACTTATCTGCCTCTTAAGGTAAACAGGGGGAAAAATGTTAGGAATGTCAGTGAAGTTATGAATGACTTTGAGGTGAAATTGTCACTACCTCAACCTCAGCGATTTTTTTGTTGTTGTTGCTTCTTTTCTTTCCCTCCTGTGTCTTGTTTCAGCTCCGCCTCTTTAATGTCAAGGAGATTTTCTTTCTTTGTGCCCTCCTGCTTCCTTAATGTCAGTGTTATTCTTTTGTTTCCTTTCTCCCTGATTTTGATGTCATTGCCAGCCCTCCTTGTATCACTTGTATCCAAAGATCACAGAGGTCAGTAATGTTAGATCTCTATATATAGAAGTTTGTTCTGTGGAAGCTTTGAAGTTTTTCAAAATGTTTTTTCTTTCTATCCAGTTAAAGTGAAGAAAAAAAGAAAAGAGAAGGCGAAGAACAATGTTCAGCACCTTTCCCCACCCCCAGAATATCCAGTAGATTTTTTATCAGGGCACTTGCTTTTTACATTAGGGACCCATGTTCCAGGTATAAACCTCTAGGTTGTTTCAAATTGCTGTTCTACCTAATCCGTAACAGGGAGTTTGCACTATTGTGTCTCCTTGGGCTCTGGATTTACACCCTAAATAAATAGTTGTTCTGTAATGAATATGTTTTTGCCTCTCACTGGAGCTATACTGTTTTGTAAAAGGTAATCATTCATTGAATGAAATAGAGGAAAAAAATATGTAGGTCAGAGTCTGGATTCAGACATGTAAAGTCTATTTTAGTTCTCACACTCAATCTATGAATGTCCTTTCTGGAGGGGGGTATCTTAGAATGTGTCACACACATATTTGGCTACAGACATGATTAGCATGGAGGAGACATCACCAGAAGCTCTGTATTGTGAATTTTTCCACCATGGGACAGAGATATGTTTGCCTGTTTTCTCCCCTTGCCTATTTGAACCAGGACTCATGTACACCCCAATGCCTGACTTCAAAAACAACCTCTCCTTCTGAAACTAGGTCATACATTCATTAGAATTATTTCTGTGTGAACAAAGGAATATTTTCCAACAAAAAAATTCTTCAGAAAAGTTCATCAGCTGTATCCCTGACACATGGAATAGTTTCTGTTTAATCTCTTGTATTAGAAGACAAATTAATGTTGAAACTTCTTTTAGTTTGGGATCATATTTCTTTTTCTTTTCTTTTCTTTTCTTTTCTTTTCTTTTCTTTTCTTTTCTTTTCTTTTCTTTTCTTTTCTTTTCTTTTCTTTTCTTTTCTTTTCTTTTCTTTTTCTTTTTCTTTTTCTTTTTCTTTTTCTTTTTCTTTTCTTTCCTGGAGTTCATAGGTTACCTGATAAATTATGGGCTGAAACAGAAACAATTTTCTCAGAATTCTAAATTGTCCCTTTGGGTTCTGGCCTGCTCTTCCACATGTCATGCCTGGAGTATGTGAAAGTTGAGTAAACTCAAAACAAGCTTTTGAACCACACATAGATTGGTGTTGCTAACTGTTGCTAAGTTAAACAATTTTAATTTTGAATGGGCATCAGTAATAGCAGTAATGCTGTCAAGGTAGAGAGGGAAGACTGGCAGTGAAGTTGTAATCTGTTTTAGTTCTTCATAATTGGATGGGTTAATATATTTTTTAATCCATTAAATCTGATGGCTGGTAAAGGACCCAAGGGAATGGCATGAAGTTTTGTCTGGGGAGGTATCAGTTGGGTATCGGGAAAAAATTTTCAGTCAGAGGGTGTTTAGGCACTGGAACAGGGTCCCTGGGGAAGTCATCACAGCACCAAACCTTACAGAGCTCAAGAAATGTTTGGACAACACCCTCTGGCACACGGTTGTGCAGAGCCACGAGCTGGCCTTGATCCTTATGGGTTCCCTCCGACTCAGGATAATCTATGATTCAATTAAGTCCTCTGTCAGGTTCCTCCCTCTCTGTTCTTCAGAAAAGGACCAAAAGCATAAAGATATGTAGCTCTAAAATGCATATTGTAAAACCCCCAAATATTTTGTAAATATCTCTAGTCACACCTCTTATTACATTACTGGGAAAGGAGATACTCCCTACTGGAAAAAGGCTAGTATAACTATGTTATGAGGCTAACCTGGGCACCTCTAGCTGCTGCAGTTGCAGCAGAAGGTGGCAGTCTTTATTCAGTCTAGAATGCCTAGACTAAATATTTTGATTTCAAAGGAGCAGTAAACACTCCCATCTATTAAGGAAATCTATATGCAAATAGTAATATAGTAAATCTTTTGTAAGCATGTCATTTCTGCATTAACAGCTATGTAATAAAGCAGAAGCTATGTTTTGCATTATTAAAGCATCAAACAAATCAGATTATGCTGCACTAATGCTTCATTGAGCATCATCGAGCTAAGCTGTCTTGTGTTTTGTTAACAGAAAGATGTTTAGAGGATAAAAGTTTACAGTCCAATAAAAATGAATAACTGGTTCTTCTCCCAGTTTAGATGTACTGAAAACTTCTGACAGTGTGATAAGAGATACCCTTCTTAAACTGAAGGTAAATTATTTCAAACAGCTTCAGGTGTTTATTCTGTATACTTCAGATACATCTAGAAGTGGCAGACCTAACTCATTCCTAAAAGCTGGATCAACAGCATGGAGGAGTGTCCCCTGGATTCTTTTCCACTCTTTCTTTTCTTGGAGGCAATGATAGGCACTCATCAAACTTAAATTATTTTCTGTACACTTTCATTCTGTCCTCTAAATTTGTGAACAATACTAATCATAACTCTTATTCAAGTGTTTTTTGTCACTGATGTAGACACTGCATTCATGGTAAGAGGAGCAGGACTCTTCCACTGGGCAAGGTCTTTTACCTTCTAAGATTGTAATTCTCTGGTGTGTTGTCCATAGTTCTGTAATGTGGTGAGTAAGAACATCCTGTATTTGCTTCCTTTCCATCAACATAAACTGTGGTAGATTAGTTCAAGAATGAATAGATATATGATCCACAACTTGCTCAAAGTACTAACGCCTTTTCTTGCTCTTCAAAGAAAAATTCTTTTTTCTTGATCAGACAGTTTCTAATTGTCATGAATAATTATGCACGTTTTTAAGTGTTGAAGTCACTAAGGCTCACTGAAGTCACCGAAGTTTTAAAGGTGCAGTCTTTCCCTGAATAATCACAGAGGAAATTTAACTTTCTTTTGTGAAATACAATATGCTGTTTTCTGTGATTTTTTTGGGAGTGAAAATTTAATTACACCTCTGTTGTTACATCTTTGTCTGGTTTGGCATTTGATTTTGGGGATTTTTTGGTTGGTTTGGTTTTTGTTTTAGTTGTTTGGGGTTTTTTGTACTTACAAGAGGAGGATTAATATTATAACCCACCAGGAAATACTGCATTTATTTTCTTGAGGTAAAACTTGCCACTAAAATCTGTTGCAGATTCTCCACTCTTATGAAATAGAGGTTCGTAGGAGAGGAACCAACTGGTTTTATAAAGGCAATGAGAGATTTGTCACTTCCAGATGTCACAGATGCGACATACATATCCTCCAGAGTGTTAAAAAGGAACTGGATGGAAAATACTTTTCATCTTGTAAGAGTTTGACTTTCCTGTATTTCTTATGTCCTCTCAGGTAAACCCCAAACCTTTCCATGAAGGGTTAGAATCATAGAATCATTAAGATTCGAAAAGACCTCCAAGGTCACTGAGTTTAACCTTTGACTTACACCACCTTGTCAATTACACCATAGCACTAAATGATATGTCCAGTCATTCCTTGAACACCTCCAGGATGGCGAGCATTTGGAGACCATATCTCAAAACATTGAAGAAATTTTACTCACCTGAGAATATCACAGTTAAAAATATTCCTTTGCTTGAATCATTGTTCAGACTTGCTGCACTCTCAAGGAGAATTAAGTTTTTCTCTAATAAAAGTTTTCATCAACTCCTCCCAAGTTTCTTGTAATTTTTGTATGTAAAAGACTCATCCTGCAAGGTATTGTGTAAATTGAAGCACTGGCAAAATGTCTTTGTGTTATTTATGACCAACATGCTAACTAACAGAAGGAATCCTGCTGTGGCATGATCAAGATACATTTTTTCAGTTCTTCCGAACCTTAAAACAATTTAGATTACAATAGTTTTTTGTTTTGGTAGTTCTTCAAAATAGACTGTTACATTTTATCGGTACATTTGCTATATAAAATTATCCTACCTTCCTCTTCTTTCTTTACATATTTTTCGTATCTTTCTTCTTCATCTTATTTTCTTCTTTTTCCAATCTTTCTCTCTGAAAAACTTTTGTGACACTTTCAAAATTATTAACTTACTCATTTCTTCTTGAAAGAATGAAGCTTATGCTGATAGACCTCTAAAACTTTGTAAAATCCACAGAGTATTTCAGCTGTGGCTACGGCTTGCCTACTATGAGGTAGGTAGAAGTTGATGATGCTATCATGGCATATTGATATAATTAAAAATATCTTGCACTATTGCAAGGTATTTTTCTGCAATAGTCTTGCATTCCAGTCTGATGTCCTTTAGTATGTCCTCGACCAAGCAACTCCAGCAAAGATAGCACGACCCTAGAAGGAAAACAGCTGCATTTGCACTGTGCCAGTCTAAAAGACCCTGTTCCACCTCCACTTAACCAGCACTAGTTTGGCAATCTCTGCCCTCCAGTATGTACTATAAACACATAATTGAGAAACCAAGTTGCTCTGCCACAAGAGAGCTATACAGGTAGAGTGCATTCAGTCAAGCAAGAGATGTGCTTGACTGATCATTCATGAATGCTGTAATTTTATTTTGAGAGACATGTCATTTTCTCTGTGATATCGGATGAAGTACAATTGCGAAGTTCATAATCAGTGTTATGGTGGATACTGAGTAACATGAAGCAGAAACTGAATGGCAGAAGGAAATGTAGTGTCTGATAGGCTTTTCTGAGCTGAGCAGAAATCAGTTATGATGTCTAAAATGCCTAAATGTCTACATTTTAGATGTCTACATTCCCTAAATACAGGTGCAATTAGCAATTTTCATTGTCAGTTCAATAGTTCCCAATATCTTCTGTTCTGCTGTCCCCCCTGTCAAATACAGAAGGTCCATGACATGACAGAAATCTTCCAACAGTATAAATATAGACAACATAGTGATGTTATTGTAGCTGCTTTATGAGAAGATAATGAAACAATAACTAAATGTATAATCTTCCACTTGTCATGGCTCACCAGAACACCCTTTTACTAATGGGCGGTTTTTATTCTTGACATAAGGCGTCACAAGATGACTTCATCTGCTACTTCAAATCAGAATGTGTTAGCAGCATCCTGAGGTTTTCTCCTATTTATGCCTATAGTTGTAGCAGAAACTATCTTTCCTGTTGATACAGAGAGGTTCTATCTCTTCAATTTTACAGTTCTTAAGGTCCTTGGAATTTGATGACCCTTGTGGGACCCTACCAACTTAAGATATTCTATGATTCTATGATTAAGTTTCTTCTAAATTATGGTTTAGATTTGAAAAGCTAACAAAATTTACTCAAACTTATTTTCCATTATGAAAGTGGACCTTACTTTCCCTAATTAAATTTGCTTAGCTGCGGTATTTGTTATTTTTAGGTACATTTGAAAGTTGCTTGGCTACAGTATCAGAGAAAAATAAGGACCTTTTTTTCACTAGTAAATAGGTAATTATTATTTCTGCTGATACTAGTTCTATGCCAACAGGACATAAATAATGCTACTTTACTTCCATTAGTGGTTTACCAGCTGTATCTTAGGGTTAAAGAACACAAGCCAGACTATCTCCCATTATTGAATTTGACCCTGTAAGTGTTGCTCTATTTTCCAGATCTCTCATGCCATATCTCAGTCACTTACCTTTGTTTTCAAGGCTTAATTTATCTGCTTCTTATGGTCTCCAGCCTGAATGATCACCTAGAGACTCAACCATCAATTTGTTAATTTTCAGTCAAATATTTCTGCATTATCCTCTTGCCTGTCATTATTGTTGGAAAAGAGCTTTCCAGAATTGTATGTGAAACCACAAGTGTAGCTGTCTTTGAGCTTAGCCTTTCAGTTTTCCATTTCTGTGATTCATTACACACGAATCCTTTCTACCTTCCTGATGAATGCTGTATTGTTGCGGTGATTCACCGCACTGCACTGCCTGAGCAAAATCAGACTAAGTTCCTGAAGAGGGTTCACTGGTCGGACCTCAAAATATCTCCCTGCTCTTCTGCTTAGGGCGAGAAACCTTGAAGCTCCCAGAAGGCTTTTCCCCACTATGTTAATTATGCTAATCCCTGTATTCCCATTGGTTCCTGTTCTCTCCTCCCCAGTTTTCCCAACTTTGGTTATGTTCTAGAGAATTCGTTGTTACTTGGTTCCTGGTTGGCTCCCTCTTATTCCTTCCCGCCCTTCGCTGTTATTATTGGTTATTCATTATTATTCCCGCCTATGTACTGCCCCCTTTCCATGTCCTGATTGCACGTTTTGAATGTATCCCCTCCCCTTCTTCGGTTGTGTAAAACCCCTTGTACAGCCCTGTTGGAGGCTCTTTGCTCCTCATTCTCTAGCATGCTCCTGAACCCCCATTCCCCTGTAATAAACCCTTTTTCCGACCCTGAAGAGCCCCTCTCAACTCTTTTACCTCCTCTGGCACCTTTACCATTGGTGGGTGCGGCGAGCCCTGAGAGAGCCCTTGCTCACCCTCCCATGACAGAAGCAGTTTCCAGCCACCCCTGGCTATGGCTAGGGAAGGACGCGTGCTCCTGACCAATGAGCTAGCTGTCCAAATGGCCAGAGAGCGGTGTCACTGTATCACTGCTCACTTTTATTGCTTTCTGTATTCTCTCTTTATCAGTCTCTCTTACTTCAGATTAAACACACTTTTAAAAAATGAAATGTCTTTTTATCCTCTTTTTGTGTAGTCTCTGCACAAGAGTTTTTCTCTTTGAAGACACTCTTAGGCACTATAGTACTGTCCCCATCCTTCCTATTGTGTATTCCTTGCATATTAAAGTGGTCAGTAAGGTTTCTTCAAAAACTTCAGATAAAACGGTGGGAGACAATGTTCATTTCACAAATTAATCTTCTTATGAATGTACACAGATGCCAATGGGAAATGGAGGTCAGGGTTCTGTTTGTTTGGAATATTATGGGTTTGCAAAATTTTATTTTCTTCTTCTATTTTAGCAAGTTATCTGTATTTTCCAAAATAAAATATCTGTAATATTCATTTGGTAACAACAGAATGTTTGTGTGGTATCCAAATTATAATTTATTTAAATAGGAAATAGAGAAAAAGAAAGAAGACACTAAAAGATGGAATCATGCATTAGAAAAAAATTAGTAACAAATACTTTAAATTGTTTCAGTTGAAAAATTCATTCATATCAGTGCAATCCTAAGAAATCGTGGATTTTGATGAAAGCAGATTTTTCTGTGAGATCTGTATTTTTTAATAAATTCTGCAAGCAAAGTAACCTTTGTTATCTCACAATTAACAGAACTTAATGACAACACAGCTTCTGTCCTGCACTTTTTATATTTGCTGTGGTTTTATTACATTCCTTTCACACACCAGGATTATGTTTCCACCTTGTATTGTCAAGTATCAGTGATGTTTAAGCATTCTTGACATTTATGAAGCTACCCTGAATACCTGTTGATGAAAAACCTTTGCATTACATGTTAAAAGAATACTCAGGGGAACTATCAGAATACAGTAAATCCTACTTCAAGGCCACCCAAAACATATTGTATATTTGTAGTTTTAGACATTTACATTATCCAGTGGATTATGACAATTCCTGTTTAATTTAATGTCCTCTTTCCTTACAATATGACTGTAAGAATATTGACCCCTTTTTTAATTCTTAATTTTTATTCTCTTCCTTTCATCACTGAAGCAAACTTTTAAGGCACCACTATCAACATGACTAAGAACAGAGTGAAGTGTTGTGGAAAAATGCCATTTCACAGGCTTCAGAACCTCTGAGCTTTTCTAAGTAGGTGCCTGATTAAATAGATGGATGCCATAAGATTGATTTATTGCCTTGTCCAAACTTCAGTTGATGGGTACAGAAGAAAAATACTTGCAAGAATTTTGCAAGAAAATCCTTGACACTTCATGCTCCTTTACAGACTGTATATCTTTAACGAACAACTATGTTCCATGGCATTTGACATTTAGTAGGCCATCCCTTATTTAGACCTGAAAATTTGGCACAGATTTCTGTAAAGGCAGAAATCAATTGAAAGCTCTAATTCTAAGTTTTAGAGAAGTCATATGTGGCTAGAACTTTCATGTGACAGGAAAGAAACCTATAAAAAGATATTGGCATCATACAGGGTTTTGATGGATTTTATCCCAAGTGTATTTTCTTCAGCGTGAGGTGTGGGGCATGGTCATAATTCCCTCTAACACTGACTGGCCAGTTTTTGCCGAGGCAGTTAAATGACCTTTCTGCAGCAAGAGAAATGCCCAGGAAGGCCAACATGTGTTGCATTCCACTGAGGGAAACTGCGAAGGGCTCTTTTAGAATTAGATGGTCAGGAACAAAATTAAGCCAAACAAGACAAACCTTATATCTGAGAGCCATTTATTGATAACGAAGAATAAAAAGAAAAAGGCGTTGCCCACATGAAAGAGGGCTAGAAAAGACAGAAAATAAGGAAGGAGAATGGAAAAGGAATGGGGGAGAGAGGGGGGAGACACAGAGAGAGGGGAGACAGAGAGAACAAGAGGGCATTACCACCAGCTGATCAGGGAAGTGCCATTGGCATCCAAGCAACAGGGGGTGTGCACGCTGTGTGCCTGTGGACGGGGTGGGTCTTAATGAGCCTGGGCAGCTCTTGGAGTGGCACAGCTTCACAGGCGCAGCTCCCGTGGCAATGGCACCGCACACACAGTGAGTGGGCACTCAGACAGGAGGTCCAGGTCCCCAGAGTCGCAGCAAGGATCGCTGGATAAGGGTGGCAGGGCAGGCTGGATCGGAGTGCAGGGTTGAACGCAGGTAGCTCAGGCAGCGATGTGGGGGCAAAGTGGCAGCGCAGCGATCAGGGACACAGAGAGGCAGGACAGACGCTAGGCTGAGCAAGAGCCAGTGAGGGCAGGAGAATCAAAAGGCAGGCTGGGGCCAGGGAAAAAGAGGAAGTGAGCAAGCCAATGAACAGCAGCAGACAGCAGCAAGCCCATGATGCAGTTAGTTTTTATAGCCCCTGGCCCCTCCCGAAGTCTGCCCGCTGACAGGAGACCTTTGGTCCAGTCCAACCTTTCTTTGCCATGCATCGGTGGAGACCCTTTCGCCATCTGATTGGAGAAGCCCCTCCGCAGTGTCTCCTACTGACTGCCTCATGTGAGGTGCTGCCAGGTGAAGTCTCCCCAGAGACGGGGCTTCCCCCACTCCTGGCTGCCTCCTGCAAGCGGCAGGTGTACACTCCCTCCCCCCACATGCCTCTGACAACACTGACAACCAGGGCTGAGGCAAACTAAATTGGCTAAATCAAACCTAAATTGGCTACATGTCAGATGACAGTATTCAGCCCCAGTGTTAGCAGTACTGGGAGAAGTGGGATGTTGTCATGATGTAGTAAAAATCTATCAAATTATATTTTCCAACTTTCCTCAAGGCTAGTAAATCTTATTTAATTTTTGAGTATTTTCTTTGCTGTATTCCTGGAAGTTAGTAGCAGTGTTGAAGTCATACCCTACCACAGAAAAACAAGATTAAAGCTGAGCGTGAAAAGAATTGGATTTGATGATCTTGATGGATCCCTTCAACTCAGCATATTGTGTGATTCTACAAAAAAGACACAGGAAAGTGTGAAGACAATATTCTGACTGAAACCACCAGGAATATTTTCATGATTTCATTAAAATATGAAATTTACAGAATGAACAACAATTTCAAGGAGAGGCCTATTATGACTCTGTCTTGGTTTGAAAGACAAGTATCTGCCAAGGAAGGTGGGAACCTCCCTTGGAATGTAAAATGTGACCCCCTTCCCTCCAAATTATTACAACTTTGAAATTATGGGGCTTTCAGGCAAAGATATGGGAAAAGGAATAAGAGTTCCTTACTAATATATATATATAAATATATCTATCAAGACAAACAAAAACCAGCAATGGCAGCAACAACAAACCAAAACAGAAAACTCAATAAACAGTCTCTTCCCACTCTTTAAGCACTTTCCCCTTTGGTGTAGTTACGGTCACAGCCAGCAGGGGCATTGGCGGACTCCTGTTGGGCAGGGCAGGTGCGATGATTCCCCCGAGGCTGCAGGGGGCGCTGCAGTGCGAGCACAGAGATGTCTCCATGTAATTAATGGTGGCTTGGCTGAGACTGGAAGTCCCACACAGCAGATGGCTGCGAATGCCGGGCTACCGCGCAGAGGTGGCCCGTATGGGGACACCCTACACATGGGTTCCAGGCCCCCCCCAAACAGCTGAGAAACAAAAAAAGAATTAAGCAGACTTGCAGTGCAGGAAAACCGCAGCTGACCAGGATCTTGGAGTCCAACATGCAGGAGTGGCAACACGCTGTGGAAAGAGGGTGCGGCAGGAGCCGGTCCTGATGTTTTGGCACCACATGCACTTGTTCTGAGCTCCAAGAAGCCAGGTGGCAGGGAAACAGGCAAACAGCTCCGTCGTCCCCCGAACCCGGAAGCAAGACCAAGTAAAACCCAGCCAAGCCTCTGGGGTAGCCCACTCACCTTTTTTTTTTCTTGGTATCACCCACAACCTGCCCCCAGCCAGGGCTATTTCAATGGAATATTGCAACACCCAGCTATATCTTTTGTTTCCTAATTGCTCCCCTTTGTCTGTCAAGCAATGCCCTCCCCCCACATTGTCCTTCTTCTGGGCAGCAGATGGGAGAAAAATTCGCTGAAAAAACCAAACACAGAACAGACACTAAATTGTGCCCTGAAAACTTCCTTACATAGCAAAACTGTGAATTAAATTCAGATGTTACACTTGTACTGCTGGGCTGCTAAAACGCATTCAGTTTTATTGATAAACCACACACACTACAAAATTTTATATGTGGTAGAGTTAAGAGCCCCTTAGGAGCTTATTTACATCTGATGAATGGTAGTGAAGGGCCAAGTGATCTATTATACCCAGTATTTATTTTTTAGTGTAGCTCTCATAATTCTGAAGGCTCTGTTACAGAAAAATGTTTCTGATTGAACTAAATTCTTTGACTGTATCTTCACTGGTCCTATGGATGGTGTACAAAACTTAAATACTTAGGTATCTGACTTCGCTTGTTTACAAAATAGGTAAGAGTTGCTTTTGAACACTTTCACTGTTTGTCATCTCTTAATGTCTATGATGGACTTTTAAATCCCATGAAAAAATATTATTCAGCACTTCCTTTTCTAATCTACCATTTAATTTCATATGTTGGTTCAAGGACAATCTGAAGTACCTACTCAAAATACAACCCTCAATAAAAATAACATAGTTTAATTTCAGTTTGTGATAGCACAAAAACTTCTGAACTCTTATTGTGACCAGTTCAGCAAATTAATGTGTTTAGCGTAAAAGAAAACCAGTAATTCTGTTGGTTTCACAGAGGTACTTAGGGGCTTTAAGAGTGGTAAACTAGATGGCACTTATGCTATTCTTAATTGAATAATTTTGATAGCTGTAAAAGAAAAGTTGGTACTGGTTTCTCTGATGAAACTAGTAGGGATTCTGCATGAAAATACAGTACCCCTAATGCTAAATCAATCCATTCATTTGGTACCTGTGAATCAGACAACTATCTATGGTTGTTTATAAGTATGTCTGCAGAATTACTTTTATGGGTAGATGCTTGTTTGAGCAATTCTGTAAGAGCTGTACTTTTTGCAGCTGTTTATTTTCAGCAGCATTAACTTTGGGACAGGAAGATATTTCCTGACCTCAGAGTCAACATTCTAAGGGCAGAAGGAAAATACCGGAGTTTTGTACCGGTTAACAGGATTGATAAGCGTGGCAGAAGTCTGCATTCGAAAAGGGCTCAAATGGGGTTATATAAAGTCTCATACTTGAACTTGCTCAGTCGGAGTTTAGCAAGTCATGAACTGAATCAGACAAGTGTGGGAATATCAGAGTGACAGAAGAAGAGCAAGGAGAAATATTACTGGAGTTCACCTTTTATAAAAATTGAAATACCAATGGTGATGAGAGAAAGATATGTTCAGTGTGATAATGGAAGGGCCTTCATAGGTCATTTCCCTTTTGGAAAATGGAGCAATGTCGTTGGCAACAAAGGCCCGGACATTCACCACTTGCAGGGTAGGAAAGTGGTGTGTGTGAAAGTGTTAAGCATCCATGTGTATTCAGGGGTGAGTCTCAGGAGAATATGCAGCATTAAAAAAGACAACATATTGTACAGGCAGGATCTGGATGTGGAAAGGGAAATAGAAGGTTTATGTCTTTGAAATGGGGAAACTATTTTGGTTAAGATCTGAGCAGAACTTAGTAAGCAGGGGCTGGTAGTCCAGCCTGGACTGTGTGTACTCTGAAAGGTTATTCTAGGCAATATCCAGCAGATCTCCATAGGCTGAAACACGTTTGCAGAGAGAATTAATAGAACCATTTGAAGTGAATAAACACATTTCTAAATAGCAAGATCTATTTTTGCATACCCTAATCAGGATGTTCAGAGGAAAAAAAAATCTGTTCTTTATTTGAGGGCGTAACAGATCCCTAAAGATCCAACTTCCAAAATAATTTTTACCTTTAAGTAACCTACCTCAGGTTTGAAGACTTTCTTGATCACTTCTACAGGTTTCTATTTCTCAGGTAATATAAAGCCTAATTATGACCTTCACCCACCTTTCAGAGGAATCTCTGAAAGACGATGAAAATAACTCATTAACACCATGGTGATCAAGAGCAGAATTTGATCCAGAAAGAATAAACTGTCTATCAGAGGTGCAGTCATACTGAACAGTTAAAATTAGTTTCAAAATCTAAGTCATGTATTGGTAACTGAAAGGATGTTTTGGGTTGTTGTCCTCAGTATCAGTCAATATATATAATTGCAAATTATATACTTTTAACCTTTTCCCCATATGTAAGCTGGGACTAGGTCAAAACATGTTATTAAGGAAGGACAGAAGGTGTAGCTCTCCAGGGTTGAGTATATCCTTTATTTAATTCTCCTAAAACCTGGAAGATTGCATTCTTAGGCAGTAATGAGAAGTAAAGTCACAACATTTAGTCATTTGGAATAGGTACTATTTCTTGGTTTATAGCAAAATACAGTTTTCATTTAGGCCTGGAGCAGTTGGATATTGTCAGAGCACAAAAATATTGAATTAATATTCATTTAGCACTCAAATTTACTGGCTCAGGCTTAGACATGTTAGATGCAACCACTTGCAAATAAGCTACACAATAACTCATAGACCATTTCTAATTTTTTTTTTATTAAGAGGTTTGCTAGCAGGTATGTACATATGTCTTTTAAATTGTGTGATATCAGCTACTGGCCTTCCTTCTTATGCACCAGAAATTGTTTTACAATCCCTGAATTTTCAGCTAAGAGTGGTTGGATGAAAGTGGATCATCTGGACAATCATACAGCTGCTTCTATTTTAGGACCTTGAGTCCTTTAAAGGTATCTGATAACATTTTCTATCCAAAATTAAAAATGATGGCAGGTTTGTATAGTGAAAACTGATTAGCTATGGATTATCACCCACTCTTGTAAATAAATATACTTTATTATAATGACTTGCCTTGTTGCATTAATTGCTTAAAAACAATGTGAGGGGTTATTTTATGTTGTAACTGTTAGTGTGTTGTTCTTGACCATTCAACTTTGTATTGTTGTTCTCAAAAAAAAGAGAAAAGTGTGTGTTGAATTATTCAATGTATCATGAGAGAGTCATTATCATCCCTCATTGTTTTAACTCTTGTCTAAATTTACGTGCCCAAATACACTTCTTCAGAATTTATTGTAGCATATTAACAAATTTGCTCCCCTTCATCTTTTAAAATCCTAATTCGACACATCATTTAAGCACATGCTTAAATGCGTCCATCTTCAGGAAAGCTAAATCACTAAAGCACATGCTTAAGTTCACTTCTGGAAATGAATTGGTGGCTGGAACAGAGCCTAAGAATTTAAGCCAAACCAAGCTGAAGTCAATGTAGAACAAATGCCATTGATTTCAACTGTCTTTGTGTTAGGCCCCAAATACATCTTACTTGTGTGATTAAATGAGCCCTGTTTCTAATAAAAGGCAGCTTCTTGGAATCATGAAGTTTGTGAGAATTGTGCATTCATCTTCCCTAAAGAACTTGGCTGGAACAACACACTGTAATAACATTTCTACCAGGAGTTTCAGGGTTGTTTTTGTCAGATAAACTCTGGGGTTTACACACTGTTCCATAATCCCTCAGCCCTTGGCACTGCTCCAGTTAATCTGTTAATATTGCTAAACTTGATGTGTACAGGTTTACATGCCAGGAAGTTTGGAAAAAACCCCAAAATCCATGAAAATATTTTCTGAATAGGAAAGATTTTCTTTATCTGAATAAAGTTTGCAGTGGGAAAACTTATAGATGGGAAATTTCTAGGAGGTTACTTCTCAGGAATCATATCCCACTAAGGCAGTCTCAGAGCTAAAAAAGCTTTGAGACAGGAAGAGCTCAAAAGAGAGGTGTCATCTGCAGCTCTTCCTGTCCTGGCCCTTCTCCAGCCATTGGTGGTGTTTCACAAAATCAATCCATTTTGGAAACTGGACACAGGCTGGGTGTGGACCTTTGGTGGCATGTACAATAGCTATTCTGATGTTCCCAAGTCACACCAAGAATTAATGTCCTTAAAGATTTTCCTGGTAAATTATTGCCATGTTTTTAAAAACAAGTTGTAACAACACTGTCGTCTCAATAATTAAATTAAAAACTGTCAGAAGACTTATAAAATTTTCCTTTGAGACAAGTTTAGACTCAGATAAAATAATAGGCTCTTTGACAACTTAATATAGAGCACATGGGTTTTGGCAAAGCTGGATTTCAAACAGAGTAGTAATATCTGATGTTTTATACTAAGTCAAACTTAGAGGTTAAGAAAAGCAATGTGAAGGATTGTATTGACACTTTACCTCTAGTGGTAATAGCTGACACTGAAAGAGGCTTCTGAAAGCCTTTTTGTTTCATTTTAATTGTTCTTAGAATGGATTCTGAGCTGGAGATATTTGATTTCCCAAATGTAATGATTTCTTTTACACTGCCTCAGGTGGTATAGCTTATAGGAAAGGCTGTGAAAACCTACATGAAAGCGGTTTCCCTGTGGAATTGTCTTTTCCTCAAATCTAAACACTGATAAAGTGCTGATTCTGACAAATTTTTAGCAGCAGAAATTCAAAGCACTTAGACCTACACTGGTAATTTAAACGATAGTGCTTTAATTTTGGAGACAGTATTTCATGTATTATTTGCTTTATAGAACATGATCTATTTCATTAAAATTGTATTTATATTCCTAAGTGTTCTTTCATTTCTGTTCAGAAATTCTGAACTTTTCCTCAGCTTGTTCTCATACCAAATTTCAAAATGTCAGAATTTCTAAGGGAAGGAGTGCTATTTTATGATATGTCTTAATGGTCTTTTTTTTTCTCAACAGATTACTTATGAAACAACCCATTATACATGAAGTAAAACTCCATGCCATCTTACTGTAGTTGGCAGCATTGTGAGAGATGTTTTCCTCTCAGTAGAGTTATACCCATAACAACATGAGCTCCTTGGATTCACAGAATCACAGAATATTCTGAATTGGAAGGGACCCTCAAGAATCATCAAGTGCAACTCCTGGCCTTGCACAGAACACCCCCCAAAATCCCACCATGTGCCAGAGAGCATTGTCCAAATGCTCCTTTAACTCTGTCAGCCTTGGTGCTGTGACCACTTCCTTGGGGAGCCTGTTCCAAGTGCTCAACCACCCTCTGGGTGAAGAACTTTTTCCAGATATCCAAACTAATCCTCCCCAACACAGCTTCAGGCCATTCCCTTGGGTCCTGTCACTGGTCAACACAGAGAAGAGATCAGTGCCTGCCCCTCCTCTTCCTCTCGTGAGGAAATTGTAACTGCAATGAAGTCTCCCTTCAGTCTCCTCTGCTCCAGGCTGAACAGACCAAATGACCTCAGCTCCTCCTCATATGGCCCCTCAAGTCTCTTCAACATCTTTGTTGCCCTCCTCTGGATGCTCTCTAACAACTTTATGTCTTTTATCGTGCTGCCCAAAACTGCCCCCAGCACTAGAGGTGAGTGCAGTGCAGAGCAGAGCGGGACAATCCCCTCCCTTGCCTGGCTGGCGATGCTGTGCCTGATGCACCCCAGGACATGGTTGGCCCTCCTGGCTGCCAGGGCACTGCTGACTCAGGTTCGACTGGCTGTGGACCAGGACCCCCGGGTCCCTTTCTGCAGCACTACTTTCCAGCATCTCATTCCCCAGTCTATGCACACATCCAAGGTTGCCCCATCCCGGTGCAGAATCCATCACTTTCCCTTGTTCAACTTCACACGGTTGGTGATTGCCCAGCCCTTGAGGTGTCTCTGCCTTTGAGGGAGTCAAGATATGTTCATACATTAGATACAGAAAGGTAGAACCTGTTCCTCTAGTAGCCACTTAAAGAGACAAATATTTAATCCAGAAATTCCTTCTTTAAGTCCAATGTTATAAATAGGAATGTATGTAGACATTTGTCTAAGGTACATAAAATCAATGAAAATTATATTAAAATTATTATATTATTAAAATTAATATATTTTATTTCCATTATTATACTGTTCTTATCTCAATGGATTTTGTTTTTCTGATTTTCCTCCCCATCCCACTGGCGGAAAGGGCAAGTGAGCAGCTGTGCAGTGCTGAGTTACCAGTTTGGACTAAAACATGACAAAATTGCATAGCACATCACTGCATACCTCTTGTCTTTGAAATTTAGTAGAAGGGGATACTGATGTGTTTTCTGTGAAGACATGGGGTAAGGTAATTCAATGAAAGAAAACTATCCTGCACTTGTTCTGTAAGGGCACTCTCTGAAAATATAACTACAAATGAACAAAATGGCTCACTTTAGTTCAAACGAGATCATTTGAGTTTGAATGTATAAAACAACTCTTTGACTCGCATCCACCCATTGCTCTGTTAAGCCCAATAGTCCATGTTAGATTAAGAATGTTTTAAGAGTGTGTTTTGGTTTTGCTGGGAAAACTTGTGGGAATTAAGATTACTTCTATTTCTAAATTATTTATTCTTACAAATATACATTTTGCAAATAGCCATGCCTGGTTAAGGGGATTGAATAATTCTAGCTTAAATTTCCTTGGTTTATTTTTGTGAATAATTTTCTTCTTCTTTGAAGAAAAGTCTCTGAAAAGGAACAAAATGTAAGTTATGCATTGGTGATTCTCTAATTACTGGATGTGCTATAAAGCTGCACTATAAACACACAAATCTAACAGATCTAGTTGACAAATTACTACAGACAGAGGCAGAAAAAGATCTGGTGCAAATCAGACAAGATACTGAAATTTTGATTTTTTTTTATTAGTTTCCCCACACACACCTCTTGAGTGTTTTCTCTGTTCTTCACCATTTATTTGTTGACTACTGAGTTATCTATTGTGTTATCTTAGCTTGAACATGGTGATTAAAAAAGCTTCCATTTGAATTTCAGAGGTGCCTACAGATCTCCAAGATGTGGATTTATTTTATCTGCTTTTAGCCAACCAAATTTTGATATGTGTACTTGTCCAGGCTGTCTCTCAATAGTTATTGGATGATATAGATAATTCCAAAATATGGCTTTTTAAGATGTTCTCTGAACTCATGAGTCCTATGAAAGCAATTATTTCAGTTGTTAATATCATATTTATGTACAGGGAGTCATACATACCAATAATTCAGTGTATCAACAGATCTTTAATTTACAGTTAAAATGAACATTTCCCATTTTCCTTAATCTTGTAGCAATTATAAAGATGCTGAAATGGTTGTGACTTCAGTCAGAGCACTGCAAGTCCATAAGCCTGCTTTTAGATTATAAAGCCATGCATCCACTTAGGAGTGTTTTATTACAATTCACTCAAGAAGAAATTGCCTTATAAGCACAATTGCTCTCTGTAACCCTGGATTCAGGCTTTGGCCTTGGCAAAAATTGTTGTGAGGAATGTTCATTTACCGTGATAATTCTTTTTTAAAATGGAAAGAAGAAAAATAGTGTCTTAAATATTTTCTTGCTGCAATTTGTGGAAGCATACATACTCAGGACTTCATTGAGTTTTTCAGAGTTTTATACATTTCTCTGGAGGAGAAATTAGAGAGACTATTTCTACCACATATAATTTACATAATGGCAATAAACTACCAATTTTTAGTGCAGAAAAACCAGAAGTGTTTCAAAATCTAATTTACATAATACATGCAGATATAGTATTTCTGCACAGTTAGACCCAGCAAAATACTTACTTTCGAGTAGCAACATCTGAAGTCAACAATTCCCAACACTTAAAAAGAGAGCCTGTGCATTTGCAACATTCATTATCATTATTTAGATCTTCCTTTTTTGCCAATGTTTAATTTTTAGGTTAGACAATACTTTTTTCTTAGGGTGTTTATCACAGATAATGACATTTTAAATTAAAACAGATCAATGAGCTATGAGATAATTGAGTAATTATCCAATTTTAACCAAAGTAGGAAAAACCCAATTTTCTTTAATTATATTACAGTGTAAACGACTACTGCCATCAGTTTATAATAAAGCTGGACCTAAAGGGAAAGTTCCTCTCTTTCTCCCTCTTTGTGAGTTTCTGGACCAACAGGTCCAGAACAGGTAAGAAAACCTGAGCAAGAATCAGCAGTGGGACTGGATAGATGCACAAGGAGCTGACAGGCATTTCTTTAAGAGATGGAGTTTAACATTTTTGAAGAAAAAAGAAAGGAAATATCCACAGGGCCGCTTTACTGCCTAATTGCTTTGATATTGCTGTCTGTCTGATGCATCATAAATATATTAATAAGTCTGGTGAAAAGTTTCAGCTTTTCATAGCTGTTAAGCAAAAGAAGAAATCCTTCCTTTTTTTTTTCATTCAGTAATCAGAAGAAGAAAACTGGAATTTTAAATTATAAACGTCATCTGCTTTTCAAGACAGAGAGGATAATTTCTAGCATATGGGACATTCTGTAAGATAATGCCGTATTTTAAAGTGCCTCTACACCTATGTCAGTGCCTCAGTGCTGCTGTGCATGCTTTTGCTCCTCTGGTCTTAAAATGTCTTAATTTCTCTTTCTTCTCTTTCGAAGTTATATTTGAGGTAAAATGTAATCAGTTAATTCAGAAAGTTAGGTATTGCATCTGAAAACTTCATAATGGGATAACTTTATTAAACTGTATGACCATTGCTTGGAATTTGAATATTTTTGGAAGAAAAATTTGGAGTTAAGAATTTTGATAATGATTTCATGTAAAAATATCACTAATATTCCAAACCTCCTCCCCCAATTAATCCATGTGGAAAACATTTTTTTTCTGGCAGAAAAGTAGAAAAAATACTGCCTAGCACTTTTCTTCCTTTGTTCCCTTCTGTACCTCTCTGCTTGTTTAAAAATCCCACCAGACAAATCACATGGCGCAGTTTCACTTCGGTGCTGCAGAAAGCTGCTACTGTGGGTTTACTATCGAGTACCTCTTGTAAGCGTGTTTTCTGGATATTATGATGGCTTAATTATTTTAGAATAAACCCCAGAAATTGGTTTTATGTTAGGTACATGTCTGATGGTTTATTTTAAAGCTTCTTGCATCAAATCTATGATTAAAATTGTCTTTCTTCTAACAAGATCATGCTGTAAGTTGAATATCTTTGGTACAACTAGCTGATCATACAGCCCACAATAATTCTTCTGCTGTTCTTCTCCACCAATTTTACTTGGGAGTTTGTGTGGAGATTTATTGAGAGGTGATATCAATATGTCCCTCTTCATACTGCTTCAGTATGTTTCCCTTCTCTACCATAAATTCCATTTAAATGTAATTCAGCAGGTCCATCACTTCTCATAAATCACTGCCCTTCCTATGGAGCTTTAAGAACGGACTGGAAAATGGGTTTTAGAATTTGGATCTCTTGGCCATATGTTGATTAGCTATTTTCTCCTTCCATGGTTATTCTTCTTCTGCAGTGTTTAGACATTCAAACATCAGCTGTAGACTAGTAAATACCTAACATCGAAGATTAAATGTCACTTGGAGATTTTGGACATTTGCCAAGAACAAAAACAAGCTTCAAAAGGATAAGAAAGCTGATCAAGCTGCTAATTCTGAAAATCTACCTTTGAAAGTAGTATTGATATGGGAAAAATGACACTGATTTATTTTTAAGAATTTGGACAGTGTCAGGAGCCATAGCAGCAAGATTTCTCGCACTGATGAGACAGTAATTTAGATGCTTCTTTGTCATCCAGTATTTATCTATCTTCTTTTCTATGGGATGTTTTGTGAAAGTTTTGATACCACCCCAGTCTTTCTACTCAGATACTGTGTTTTGCAGACTACGTGGTGGAAGCATCAAGGACCTATGACACTATGATGGCAGATAATTAAGAGTATTGTTATTCAGTGACTGCTGGTGTTCTTCAGAAAACCTGCTGCACTAAAGGTATTCTTGATAACATGATTTAAGTATTCTGAGTGACCTTCTATCTACAATGTGTAGTTATATGAAAGAAAGAATATTTTGCATTATTATAATGGTCCCGGAAAAGATTTTTGCGTCTGTACTGATGCTCAAATCAGCAGTATCCTCTTACTACTTCACAGCTTATAACAGAAACAAACACTACAGTTTAAAACCTGTTGTCTTAGGTTACAGTGTAAGATGTAACCAAAAGTATGTATTCTATTACCATCTACATAAGCTGGTAAGATAGAGGGGCAGTGTTCTTTATCTTCTCTATGAGTCAGCTCTGATAACACCCTCTGGGGGGCTATCTCCGCTAATGGGCCATCAAGTCTCACAGAATGTCTCAGAATTACATCATCCCATTGCGAGATCCTCTGCTCAGAAGGAAGAACCAGGCATTCCCACCTGTATATAATCTGAGGCTTGGAAGACCACGGGCAGCACTACGTGCTGGATTCCCAGAAGACAAGAGCTCCATAGCTACCACTGGACCTTGAGAGAAAGACCAGATCTTTCTACAGGATCACCGCTTTGACAGAACCACATCCATCACTCCAACAGGACTGTAGCCAACATTTAATTGGACTGTTACCACCACCCTGACCAATAGGGTGTCAGGCCGTATTCTGACTCTGTCAATTTAAGCCAATGTTTCTGTACTATTGCCTTTATTTTAATTTTCCTATTAAATTGTAGTTCTGATTTGGAATCTTTCACTGGTTTGCTTTCAAACTAATACACCTGTTTATTCTGTAATTAATCACGTATTTTTGCCTTGAGGCATTTCTTTGAGAAAGAGTTTAACTTAATAAGCTGCTTGCAGTACTCCCTAAGACCTTTGATTCATTAAAGCAATCAAGAAGGACTTTTCATGGCTAGAATAATACCATTCTAAAATTGCACTCTTGCTATTGTAGATAAGTAATTTACTGAGCAATATATGAGATGCAAAATCATCATTGCATGTCTTTCAAAGTCCCTCTACATTATCTTAGCATGCCAGCCCTAATTTTGGCTGACCTCAAGTATATAATTGTCTACATACCTTTGTGTTTCAAGAATTCTATGCGGAAAGGAAAATGCAAACATTCCTCTTAGATATAAACCGAATGATGGTGTTCACCAGACTGCCATGACTTCTCAAATGTAATGAATACTGGCTTAGGTTTAAACAAACCACTGCATACATTGGCCAAAGAGAGGTTATGCAAATTTAACAATTAAAATCTGTTTTATTAAGGTTACAGCATCACCCCAATTTCCATTTCTCATCCTACAGGATTTCAGATAAAGGGAAACAGTGGATTTTGGACTACTTTATCTGCCAGAACATTTTTCTTCATCAGATAACTTAACAAAGGGCAGAATGATAACTTTTGAGTTGTCAACTGATTTTGAAGCTTCAGTTGTATATAGATAAGCTGTCATTAGCAAACCTGTACATCAGTTAATTGGGAGTTTCATAAATATGTGTTATCTAGAAAATAGATCAGACTTAATCCCACAATTCTGACTTCAGTGGTGATTCCCCCACAATATAAGATGGTACTTGACAACATTTCATGAGAAATTTTGTATGAGAGATGTGGGTAGGTTGATTAGATGAGGTTCTTTTTTTCTGCTGGAGGTAGAAGAGCTCAGCATAGTGACAAATAGCCAAAATTTTTAAGTGTAACTTTATTATAATAGGTTAAATATATGTAGACTATGACAGAAAACTGCATTAGCCAAACTCCAATAATTTAATAAAAAACATATAAAGGACAAATCTTCATCTGTAAGAAAGAATTAATGTGGTAAAGACTGAAAAGGGAAAGGTGAGTGTAGGATTTTCTTCTACACTTTTTTATGCTGAACTGCAAGTCTGAGAATTTCTAACCTGACTATATAATGTCAGTCTCCTTAACAAAAACGACTAGTGAGCTGAAGTCAGCACACTCATCTGTAGTTGCATGTTCTACCAGGTGGTGATGTTTTTCTCTATCCATGACATTTACACAATCAGTTGCTTACTGAAGTAATGCAAGCAATAGTAAGCTCAACTGAGAATAAGAGAGCTATTCATGCTTATGTTGTGTTAATGAGCAAATAGAATAAAACAAGGTGGGGGAAAGAATTTTCCATTTGATTTCCTGGTGATTTACCATTAATAAACCTTTCATCCCACATGATTTCTTCCCCTCCATTCTTGTGACTGGAAGACATTTTTCCATTAAAATTGATGCTGTTCAGAAGCTGTGTTATTTTGGGAAAGATTTTTGTAAAAGTAGAAAATCACACTGAATAAGGTTCAAACAAAATATTAAACATTTTTTCTCAAAGTGAATTGTTTTTAAAAGCTGCCTTATGCTGTCATAGAAAATCTAAATTTACAAAAAAAGAATGAGGGTCTTTTTTCAATACTTATCTCTCTATATATTTAGTTTTAGTCTTACCTAATTTTTGTTGTTGTTGTCATTGGACTAAAAGGGAGGTTTGTACGTGGATTCTAAATTTTAATGTTTAAACAGATCAGTGTATTAATTATAACAAATGTGTTTTCATCATCCTTATGAAATAGTTTTGTTACTTTGAGATGCTGAGTACTATTTACTGCCATTTGAGAAGAATTAAGATGCCATATTTCAACAGAAATTCTGTTGTGTCAAAAGTCACAAGGTTATCTGAAAGCTATTGTTTCCTCATCTAAGAGCCAATCTCCTCTTCAACAGTGAATCTCTTGTGGTGATGGTTTTGATTAAGTTAAACTGTTGAAATGGAAGCTTTAGGAAACTATGGAGAAACTTTTATGCTACAGATTTATCTATTTTTTGCTAATGGACATCTATCAGACTATTATTTCTAGAAGCAAGATATTACCTCTAAACTAATTTTTTAGGTATGTATAAGCAGATTAAAATATTAATTAATGACAGCTTCCGTGAATCAGCTGCAAAGGTTTGGTTTGGTGTTCAGTTTACCTGGCTGCAGATTTCCATTAGTGCTTTATTTCAGAAGAAGACCTTTTTTTGGCAAAACCCAGATTTAAAAATTTTTAAACTTCTATTTACATCAGTGGTGCAGTTGTTTGTATTATATGTATGTGTGCAATAAAATTGTATCCAATGTTTATTGTGGCATGCTGCGTAGGCATATGCAAAATGACAATACTAAAATTAGAATAATTGGAGTAAAAGGTGAATTTTAGGGAGGCTGTGGCTGCACAAGGAATGATGGCCAGCACTCATTTGCAGACAGAGTTCTGCCCATGGGAGGATTCACTCATCTGGCCTCTACTGGAGGAAGGAGATGCGGGTTTTTTATTTTTAAAATATTGTGCACCACATAACAGAGAACTCTGAATATGTTCTGACTGCTGAGAGACCCTGCATGTGCCTAAGCCTGGGCATGGGCTAAATGTTCAGGGTGACACTGACATATGCTCTAACCAGTAGTGAGGAGCAGTGCAGAGACAGGGGTGATATAAAGAAGGCCTAGAAGAAAGAAAAGAATGTCGAGTATCACAGAATCATAGAATGACCTCAGTTGGAAGGGACCTTAAAAATCATCTAGTTCCAGCCATCTGCCATGAGCAGGGACACCTTCCACTAGACAAGGTTGCCCTAGGTCCCATCCACCAGCCTCGAACACTTCCAGGGCTGGGGCATCCACACCTTTTCTAGGCAGCCTGTTCCAGTGCCTCACCACCCTCACAGTAAAGAATTGTTTTCTAATATCTGATTCAAACCTATTCTCTGTCAGTTTGAAGCCATTCCTCCTTGTCCTGTAAATAGTCTCTCTCCATCTTGTTGGCTCCGTTCAGTTACTGGAAGGCTACAATTAGGTCACCCCAAAGCTTTCTTTTTTCCAGGCTCAAAAATCCCAATTTTCTCAGCCTTTCAGCATCAGCCAAGTTTGCTACATGTATGGAGAAAGATGTTGCTTGACTAATGTCTTGATGGGATTTTTGAATATTCTCTGTATGAAGGGTTGCACATAGTGAAAGTCATTAAGAAAGCAGAGAAACAGTGGAAATATTTTTTTTCCACAGTGAATCAGTTGAAAATCCTTTTTGAAGACTTTTTTTTTTCTTGGATTACTTTAAAATGATATAATGGATTGATACACAAGTGATCAGTTTGCCTACTGAGGCTTTGGGGGCATGTGTTCCTGTGCTTACATAAGGCTTGTGTTTCATTACTGTTCTTAGCGATAAAAGACTGATGAGCAATAAAAATAGTTTGTCACAGTTCTCCACCTCACACTGAGATTTTGTTCTGCTTCATGAATTTTAAACCTGTCAAAAGTTTTAAAACATTTCAACAAAAAACCTGCTATCATCTGCTATATTAAAAAATTTATCTTTATGAGATGGGAAAAAACTGCATCTTTAATTTGACTCTTCCTCAGCTGTGCTCCGTCTCTTCTCTACTCTATATTCTATGTGTTGTGCTAGAAAGTTTTTACAATGTTTAATTGACAATAAATGCTGTTTTACAGATATTATATCGCAATATTTTCACACTTTGGGTATTTAAGTATTACAAAAATACAAGGATTTCATAACTAAGGTTAGAAGCGTCATTGAATTTAAAAGAAAACATTGAAGAAAGACACCTTCTCTTTAGGGTTTATAAATATTTACAAAGATGAAAGTGGAGTACTAGAGCAAAAAGGACTGGTGTGTGTTTTGTTTGGGGGGTTTTTTTGTTTACTTTTAAGCAACACACTCTCACCTAAAATAGCATATTTAAAATTCTAGATTTATGTTCAATTTCTTATGCAAGTACGTAAATAAATTTGTACATCTCTATCTATACTTATACTTTTTTTTTTTATTGGAGTTGTTCCAACATGCTGGTAATGCTTCTTAGGTCCTACTGATGCCTTAACAAACTTCTAAATGAAACAACACACACTTTTGAGATAATATTAATATAGGAGGTAATATAAAGGCTGTTTTTTATTTGGAGGCCTCCATGGGCAAATATGGAAAACGTCCACAAAAGCCCACCCCCCACAGGGGTGAATACAGTTTTATATGTTTAGTAAATTAGCATAATTGACAAAAAGCAACAATTAGAAGCACAAGTGGTGATGCAATAACCCCCCACTCCAAGCCCCTTCTAAACCCTACCCCGTCAGATAGGCCTAGGTTTTGTTGATGAAAATGTGTCTCAAAGAGCTGGTTTTGGGCCTTGGTTCCCAGAAAGAACCATGACAGGATAGGGGCTTTGTAACGTGTTTTGTCTTTCTGCCTAGAAAAATACTGAAGCTAAGTTACAATAATAGACTACAAAGCTACAAGTATATGTATAAAGAATACAGAGAACCATAAAAGAAAAAAGGCAAAAATCATTAGGCATCAGTACAGCATTGTAGATCACCTGAAAATGTAGTAAGTCTGGGCAATCGATATATTCTGGGTTTATGAATCTGACATCTAGTAACAAGAAGAAAGGCCTTGCTGCAGAAATCAATAAATATGTGCTGAAAGCCATTTCCTGTGGAAAGTACGTGCTGAACCTATGGCATAGATGAAGCCTGCTTGATCACAGGTTCAGTTTAAACCTTGTTATTAGGTAAATGCTGTGGGATGCCTCTCCTGTGAGACTCACTCTGAGAATTTTGTTAATGGACGGAGTTTCTGATGAATGGCAAGAGCAGAGAACATCAAGGGGATTCATAATTTTTAAGCTGTCAGGTGCATAAGGTTATGGAGAACTTTTGTGGTCTATATAAACCATAATTCACATTTAAATGAGCTCTGGTTGCTTCCTACTTTTACTGGCAAGGCTGTAGATAGGTTTGGGAGTTCCCCTTGGCTGTGGAACATGGAAGATACAGTCATTGTGGGGTCCACTGGCAGGCATGGTAATGTTTGGCAGGGCTGGCCTGCAAAAGTTGTTGGAGACACCCCTGTACTCCTTCTCTCAGATAACGGATAAGGTGTCAGTTTCTGCTGAGCAGGTGGCACTGAGATAGGATGAATTGCTCAGCAGAGTCCTGTGGTATGGGATGAGTCACTTTTCCAGCAAAAGGCTGCTACTGTGGAACATTGCTGAGCAAAGACACACTGGGAAGGGAAAGGATGGATGGCAGGACTATAGAAAAAGAGCTGTGGGATTCTTAAAATTAGGAAAATTGCAGAAAGCTCCCAAAGTGGAAAGAAAGGGCCAGCCCAACTCACATGCAGTCATAAGAAAATGCTTGGCCTTGAGGACTACCTAGGAAATGTAGAAGAGAAATGGTGAGATACATATTTTATACCCTGCAATATTTTGGATGTTTCCTGCCAACATTCATTCACAGAAGACATTTAAATTTGTCTATTTCAATATTTCAGTTTGTCTTTGAGATGTCTTCTATTGTATTTAAGGATTTATATACTGGCATGGGGGATACGGTTTGTTAACTGAAGGCAAAACCTTGATGGACCTTTGGAGTCCCATGCACTTGTACGTGAAGCAAATTTAACTTCCATCTACATAAATGGACCACAGAGTTGGTATGGTACAGGGTACAAAAGCAATCTCTGTTCTTCCTCTTGTGCGTAGGCTCAACAGTAAAGTAACTGGTTCATTATTTAAATCCAGATGAAGCTGTGTTCCAGGTTTTCTTCTCAAAACTCAATATTTAGATTTGATTTCTTTTAAAAGTTCTGAGTCCAACATGGCATCCTAGTAACATAGGATTGACTTTGGTTTTTCAAACCTTCTTACATATGGCTTCTGTAAATGCAAATAGCTGAAAGGAACTAGTTATCTCCTCAAAATTGTTCAGTGAGTTTTTTTTCTGTGAGCTTGGCAGAATATGCAAGGCTTCATGGGGCCTGGGTCTCTGATTAATATTTTTTAAAATTTTATTTTAATATGACTTTGGTCTCATTTCTCTATATAATAGTGAAAGAAATGGAAAGGTTCTCGCTCATGAAATGGCAGGAATGATATTAGCATATGAGTTGAATGGCAAATTCACAATAATTGGAAGTATTTGCTTTACAAAAGTTCTTTATGAAATGGTTTTTACTGAGCAGATTTTTTGGCAAAGTAAACAGGAATTTATTCTGGAATAATTTTAGGAGATGTCATGTAGGAAAGATATATGCTCATAGGAGGCACACTCCTTTAAATTATGTTTAGAAGGGCTTATTCTAAGGGACAATTACACAACACAAAGAAGGTAATGTTCTTCGATATTTTTTCACAAGCAAAATTTAAGTCTGAAACTACTGTCTATAAGTTATGTGAGCAAATCACAGTGTCGTTAAGAGTGTTCTGCTGGCCAAGTTCGTGTCACTGAACCAGGACTGAGGCTAATATTTTTAGGTCAGTCTCAAGGGTGGAAAAGGTCTATTGTTTTCTGATCTTCAAGCAACAGATTTAATCTAAAGCCAAAACTTCAGAGCTGACAAGAACATGCACTGTTCAGTTTTTCTGTAGAATAAAATGTAAGTTTTATTTTTAAGACTGAGTATGCTTGGGCTCTGAAAATTATATATTTAAAGTTTTGAAAATGTTCAGAGAACTTACAAAATAGTAAGACGTTGTGGAGAAACTATTCTGATTTTCACAAAAGATCTGTGAGCCCAATTCCTGTCCCTCCACAAGACCATCTCCAAGGGTCACACCATGTGCCTGAGAGCATTTTCCAAATGCTCCTTGAACTCTGTCAGGCTTGGTGCTGTGACCATTTCTCTGGGGAGCCTGTTTCAGTGCCCAATCACCGTCTGGGTGAAGAATGTTTTCCTGATATCCAAACTAATCCTCCCCTGACATAACTTCAGGCCATTCCCTTGGGCCCTGTCACTGGTCAACACAGAGGTCAGTGCCCACCCCTCCTCTTCCCCTCATGAGGATGTTGAAGACCACAATTAGGTCCCTCAGTCTCCTCTGCTCCCGGCTGAACAGACCAGGTGACCTTAGCTCCTCCTCATATGGCTCCTAAAGGTCCTTCACCATCTTCATTGCCCTACATTGGATGCTTTCCAATAAGCTTATATTTTTTTTATATAGCGGTGGCCAAAACTGCCCCCAGGACTCGAGGTGAGGCCACCCCAGTGTAGAGCAGAGCAGAGCAGAGCGGGACAATCCCCTCTCTTGCCTGGCTGGCAATGCTGTGCCTGATGCACCCCAGGACATAGTTGGCCCTCCTGGCTGCCAGGGCACTGCTGACTCATGTTCAACTGGCTGTGGACCAGGACCCCCGGGTCCTTTTCTGCAGCACTGCTTTCCAGCCTCTCATTCCCCAGTCTATATGAGAATCAGGATTGCCCCATCCCAGGTGCAGAATCCAGCACTTTCCCTTGTTGAACTTCAGATGGCTGGTGATTGCCCATCTTTCTAACTTGTCAGGGTCTCTCTACAGACACTTCCTGCCTCTGAGGGAGTCTACATGTCTACATCACCTCCCAGTTTTTTATCATCTCTAAACTTGCTTAGTCTCCCTTCCAGTCCTGTGTCCAGGTCATTTATGAAGATGTTGAAGAGCACAGGGCTGAAGATGGAGCCCTGTAGAACCCCACCAGTGACAGGTCACCAGTCTGATGTCACCCCATTCACTATAACCCTTTTTGCCCGACCTGTGAGCCAGTCACTCACCCACCCCATGATGTGTTTATCCAGTTGTGTGCTGGACATTTTGTCCAGAATGATCCTGTTACAGATAGTATCAAAAGCTTTACTGAAAAAATATTGTATCAGCTGGCTTCCCTTGATCAATTAGATAGATTACTCTGTAATAAAAGGAAATCAGGTGTAATAAGTAGGACTTCTCTCTCACAAAGTTTTTCCAAAACTTTTGCCATTTTTAGCAGTGCTCCTTCATGTTATTGCTTCCATTATCATTTTGAAACATGACTAAATATCACCTTCCTCTTCCAGACCAAGGATAAGTTATACCCTTAAGATCAAACATGTTCATGCCCTGCAATTTGTCATTGATACTCTGATTATCCCAACTGCTGGGAAGAAGGGTGGAGATATTGTTTCCACCTATATCATATTTAAGAATTAGACCTGCAGAGCTGCATTTCCTTTTTTTATGGTAGTTTATCTTCCAGACATGTACAAATAAATCATGAGTTATCTGTTCCCAGCATAAAGCAACTGATTTTTAATTGTTTTTTAAAATATAAAACAGCAGTGGTCTTCATTTTTTCTACATCTTCTTTTCTGATTTCTTGATACAGCATAATGAAACACCAGTTGTTTAATGCTTTGAAGAGAAGTGTTGGTTTGTTGAAATATGTTATTTACCAACTGAGGACTTTTCCTACTTGGGAAATGCTCTGACCCAAAGCTTAAAAACATGTCATTAAGCTCCAGGTCTGCATGTTAAATTACCCCATAGGACCTCTGATTTCGTTGGGACTGATGTTGCAGAGATGCTTAATTAGCTATTCATTCATCTTTTCCATAATCCAGACTATTCATCACACACATCTTTTCTGCTCCTTGGTAGACTCAGCTGGTCCTAGAGTGTGTCTGGAGCTGATTGAGAGAAAGTCATGATGAGAGAGGCCATAGATCTTCATCCAGAGAATATTTTCCACAGAGGCATCTTCTTCAAAGATCCTAACTAGCCCTGTCCTACAGAGTGAGCTGGTGCATCCCCTCCATGTCTTGTCACCTGGAAAATCTATACTGTTTATGTGGATGGTGCTGGAGACTTGGGAGGTTGGAAGGTTTCAGGGCTGAGTTTTCATTTTTCTTGCTGGTATGATTGAGTCTTTGTTTTCTAAGTATAATGAGCACAGCTGCACAGGGCACTCAGGGGCATGTGATATGTATAGAAGTTCTTTTGCTTGAACGGTGCTTTTTGCTGTTCTTGGTGAAATGTTTTTTCTTTATTTTTAATATGATTGCTCTGTCTTAGGTATCTCAAAGCAAAATAGAAAGCATGACCTATGATGATGTCTTTTTATAAATGCAGAGCTTTTTCTCCACTTTCCATGTGGTATCTTGCCATTCTGTTCAAGAATAAAGAAATCCCAATATTGTCAGGCAATGCTCAGGCAACAGAGAGTAAGAGAGATGCTTGAAACAACAACAAAACAGAGATGCTCAGCAGAAATAAGTGACCTGACACTACTAAAGTTGCCAGCTTGCTGCTTTCAAGTGCTAGCTGGCTTCATGCACCATTAAACAAGGGTTTCTTTAATACTTTTGTTAAAACACCTTTCCCTTCTACATTGTTGATATTTTAGTTAAATTCCACTTATATGTTTAATTATAGTTATTGTGTCATAATGTTCTATTTCACTTATAGGTTTCACTTGTGCTAATCCTGTGTCTAGTTTTACATTAGTTGTGATACCTGTCCAGCTTTAAAATGTTTATGTCCAGAAAGCATCACTTTTTCATTTCTCCCTGCCATATTCTTGCTAATTTCATCCCTCAAAATCCACCTTAAAGCACATTTTTTTCATGAATTCAGCTTTATGGAGCCTATGTCACATGGAATTCTACGTATCATCTGTATCCCATTGAAGTAAATGATAAATCCTTAAAAAATTATCCTTTTCTTTTTTTTATGATTCTTTTTATGGTTCTAGACACAATATCAGCCTTGAGATAACCATGGAAACATTCCTAATGTGGTTCATTTAGTAGTTCCTGCTTACAAAATGGCTTTTTTTTTTGGTGGATATTTCTGTTACATTTTGGTCACTCATAAAATATATTATTCTGTAGCAGCTTATTAAGATTTTCCTTCCTGAAAAGTCTTTCTTAGGAGTTAGAAGGTAATATTAGCATGCCAATGGATGATTAGGAAACAATGAATATGCAAATCTAATTTGTGTTCATATTGCAAACACCTGACCTGAGGCAAGAAGAAAAGGATAACGCTGATATATTCTAAAATAATAAACCTCCTACATTTTCTTACACAAGTGAGGCACCCACAAACCACAGACTTTTAATGCTTGATTGTACATAGTAATCAGCTCAGTCTGAAACCATATTTTCCTTATTCCTCTCACAGCTTGATATTTCCATGTACTTGACAGTGGCAATAGGCTGATGTAATCCCATTCCCCAATCTTCATTTCCATTTATCCATGGTTATTTTATTACTTTTTTATTCGTACTGTAAGACCTGTTTAATGACCTCTATACCTGAGAACACTGTCTCTTATTTACTGTTTTTGCTTCCCTCTCTTCTTGAATAAAGGTCTAAGGAGAAACTGCTCTGAAGGATGTCATTCGCCTACAATACCTGAAAGGTCTCTTAAAAGCCCATTAAGTGCTACCAGCACCTTTTTTACAGTACTCAGAAACAGCTCCTGCATCTTTTAATTACTTGATAATACATGGTGCTTACAAAGAGTCTAATTTTTTCTGTATAAATTAAAGTAGAAAGCATTTCTTCTAATGAGAGAGGTAATTGTAAACCAATTTTATAAATTCAAGGGAAACAAGGGCTGGTAGTGTAAAATCTGTAGCCCTGGGCTAACAGACATCTTTTGCATTGTAAATAATTATTAATTCCTTTCAGCCATCAGCAGAAGCCCAGCAGTCGACAACAGTTTTGATTCACTTGTGATCTGCAGCACTGATAACTGCTAAACCAAGCTTTTGTCAGGTTGGTAGAATATTACTGAGTCCTGTGTTGGAAAGCTGCTTAACCTGAAAAGAAGAGGGAACATCTGTTTGCATGACCACATCTGTGACAGAAAGGGAATCAACCCCTAGGATCTGTTGCAGAATAGGAATAGCAGCATTTTCATGGAACTATTTTGAAGCAATACAGAAGGTTCCCCCAACTGCATTTTTGATAGCCAGTGATAAAGTAAAATGTTAATGAACGGAATGTTTATTTTTTATTCCGATTTTCTTAGCTAGAAACACCTTCACTGGGGTGCTTTATTACAAAAGAATAGAAATTACAAGAAATAGATTTATAGTTAAAGAGCTGCTAACTGTTTATCTCCCAGTTACTGCAGAACATCTCTTGAGCTAATTTGACACAGCATTAGGCAGGTACATTCTAAGGAAGATAGTGGTCACCAGCTGAGAATTTCAAAATTACTCGCTTGCCTCATTCTGGATAAAGTTTTATATGATAACCATGGCTCAATCTAGACAGAGACTTCTTTTTTCTGTTTCATGATGATTTGCAGAGTTGGGGAATTTTTAATATCTTTGAATGTTTTGTTTGTGATAATTTAAAATATTTTTGCCTCAGTTTTAGGGAATTCTTTTTATATGTCATTCTTAAAAAAGATGAAGGATAGATCTGGCTTGTAGTTGGAATTGTAACAAATATTCTGTGTGTTCTTGGCATTTATGAGTAGTTTTGGTTGTGAAAAACTAACATGTAGATCATGCTTGTTTATCAGCAAAGCCTTTGACAACATCTCCCACAGCATACTCCTCGAAAACCTGGTAGCGCACAGCTTGGACAGGTTTACTTGTCACTGGGTTAAGAACTGGCTGGATGGCCAGGCCCAGAGGGTGGTGGTGAGTGGTACCACATCCAGTTGGTGGCCAGTCACCAGTGGTGTCCCCCAGGGATGAGTGTTGGGGCCAGTCCTGTTTAATATCTTTACTGATGATCTGGATGAGGGGATTGAGTCCACCATTAGCAAACTTGCAGATGACACCAAGATGGGAGTGAGTGTGGATCTGATGGAGGGTAGGAGGACTCTGCAGAGGGACCTGGACAGACTGGATAGATCGGATGAAACCAACAATATGAGGTTTAACAAGTCCAAGTGCTGGGTCCTGCACTTTGGCCACATCAACCCCCTGCAGCCCTACAGGCTGGGGACAGAGTGGCTGGACAGCGGTCAGGCAGAAAGGGACCTGGAGGTGCTGGTCGACACTGGACTGAACAGGACTACCTTTCACTATAGGATAAATTACGTGGCGTGGAATCTGTGGACCTCAAAGAATAAATACTTGACTCCCAGTTGAGGTTTTTGCAAGGGTTGTACAGGACTGTAAGGGGATTTAAGAGAAATTAAGTTTAAGAATATTGTGTCATGCTTTTCAACTTACCCATATTTGAAAATTTGCTCATACACTAGAACTCATATTTTCTAGGGAAAAAGTAAAGTTAAAACATTCACTATGCTTTTGAAAGGCTTAAAGATTCATTTAAGTTATTCTACAAATTTGAAAAAGAAGCCCCAGGAGATAATCAAGTTTTCATTCTTTTTAATAATTGCACAATTATTGTGCAACTGGCATTGGGAATTGATCTCTACTTATGGAAGAAGAATGGCCTGGTACCTAATTGGATACAGCTGTACACTGTTCGGGCTTATTTTTAGAATTGAAGAGAAAAATGAGATATTTCAGATACTGTGGAATCCTTGCCAGGATTACATGAACTCTATAAATCCATCTCAAAAAATTGTGAATTACACGGTACATTGAATTGCAAATTATCTCTATAACTCATCCCTCATGTAACTTCACTGGTTTCAGTGAAATTGCACTGCTCATGGAAGATCTCACACTTTAACCCCTTTGCAATAACACTTCCAAAAAGCATGTTACTGATCCTCAACATCAGGTAACATGGTGGCTGACCTTGAAGCTGTATTAAGGTGTGGGTTTGAAAAGCAAGAGATATATTTTTAAGTGGTCACACTTTCTNTCCCCCCCCCCCCCCCAATCTAAACCCTTTCTCTAGTGTGTGTCTTTCTATAGCAGTCCTCAGGATTGCATTATCACTCTAGTTCTCCCTTGTTCACGCTTCTCTATGTCTTGGTCTCTTTCTCATATTCTTTATTCCTTAGTAAAATCACATCTCACCACTGTCAGCATTTTGCACTTTATTTATCTTCAGAACAGTGCAAATCAGCTGAAGTGAGTTCAAGAATGCAGTTTGGCTTGGTTTGTTGGGGTTTTTTCGAACTGTCAGAAATGAGAAGTGTAGAAGATACAGTATGCAGAGAAGTAGCTCTGACATTTCCCCACAGATAAGATGATGAACTATTTACAGCAATGTGATTGGTCTGTCAATATTTCAATAAGTTTTTTCTTTAAAATGGTGACTGATTATACATGCTTTCACTGTGTCTGTCATTAAACTGCAGAATGAGCTGACAGTGCTGCATTAGAGCTGTGTGAAATAGTGTTGATGTAGAAGGACATAACAAATATTGTTAATGCAAGACCATAATTAAAAAAAAAGTATTCAAGTGATTCTTGGGACATCTGAAACTGAGCCATCACTTGAAAACATTCCTATGTCCATTCAGCAGCCCGAGTTGTAAGAACTACTTCCTTGGTAGTCAAACGGCAGGAAACTGTTCCATTTGATAACGTGGTACGTGTGTGGCAGACAACCAGAAGGCTGTAAATGTGAAAAGGCGACAGAAAAATAATTCATCTTGTCCTAGTTTTATGGCCAAGGCAGACTGAGACAGCCTCCTGGCTGTGGTAGTGCCTGGGAATCTCTTCTCGCAGCCTTAAGGGGCTGGATAGGCTCTTCTGCAGGCTCCTAAGAAAAGTGTGTTGTACAGTTCACCTGGGCGTCTTAGAGTATTGTCTGGATGTTTTAAATCACAACATCAAAGTTGCTTTTGTTCCAAAAAAAATCATGGAAATATTTCTTGTTGTGTTGGGAAAATTATGTTGGATAGCATGTTTAGTCTAGTAGGGAAATTTGCTTTTGGACTGCAATTACTGCTTGGGTGAGAAGTTGGACCAAAACAAAGCAAAGTGATCTCAAACTCTCCAGAGGTGATGCCTGTTGTTTTTCAAACCAGCATAATCAGGTGTCAATGCAGGGCATGAAGAAAGGCAGGCTGCTACATGGCATAAAGGATCAGAGATTTAGTGTAACTCCTCACCCAGCAAGAGATCATTCTTGTTTTAGGGTATGACATGCCTTTGAAGACCGGCCAACCCACAGGTAAAGGGACCATTATGAACTGCATTAATATTAAGATTTTATTTAAGTGGCAGCTCTCTAAAATGCAAGCTGCAAATAGCCAAAAGTATTTTCCCATTGTCCTGTAAATATAAACAGTAACTGATCTCTGTGATGACGTTTACTTGTGCTGGAGAGGAACAGAGAAATAACTCTCTTGTGTCAACCATACCCATGAGTTATTCTGCCTTTCCTCAGGAGTGAAGAAAAATGTCATCATATAGATCAACTGCCACATAATGTACAAAGCATAGTGAATGTGTTGGATGTGGGTACATATTATTTATTTTCTTGAGTTATTGATGACCATAAGCAAGGACACTAATGCTAGGGATAACATTTTGTTCACCAGCAGCTCTATTTACTTGATATTTTTGTAGCCTTCAGACTTTCTACCAATTACTATTTTACTACTTACTTTGAAGGATAATTTTCTCACTGACCCTAAAAAAATCATCAAATATTTATAGAGAATTTATCTGAGTTATATCACAATTCTCAGCATTCACAGTGGTTTCAGATCAGAAAATTATTTCAGTTTAAGAAAGGGCATTTAAGCACATGTGTGCTGAAGTCCATTCTACATGCCTGAAGTGCTCTTTTGGCTCTGGATTTATAATAAAAACAGATGAATACAAGAAATGGTTCAAAGGCAGAGATAAAAGAAATGCATTTGGAAATAGTGTTCTAAGTATGCCACAGTAGTAAACTCACTTTTAAAAAATTATTTGTTCTTATTGACCTTAATACTTGCGTGTCAAAAATAATCTGTAAGGCATATCCTTTACTCTGTACTCTTTATGTTAACAAACAACAATAAAGTTTAATTTTTCTTGCTATTATGTTTGAATAATAGCAAAGCTTAGTTTATTTCCAGTAAATTTGCAATAAAATGCAATTAAAGGAAGTAAACCACATTTTAAATTCAAACTTAATATTCTAGAGCTGTGAGTGAATAGAACTTGGTTCATCTGTCAGTGACAACTAATGGGGTTCCCTTCAATTCAGTTGAAGTTTATTTAGTTTAAAAATTATATCAGTCATAGTTCTATATTTTCATCATTAGGCATAAAGAAAGAAAGTGGATCTGAATGTAAAGTGTTTTCCCTAAAGTCACAAAACCTACTGACAAGAAAAGAATGAAGCTTTCTGGAACAAAAAATATTTATCGTATGTTGAAGCACTATAAATTGAACTTCAGAAAATACTTTCCATGTTGTGAAGGGAAGAAAACAGAAATTGTGCTTCACAATAGAGCATCTACCCTGTGACAAAATACTGCAGAATTTAAAGAGATCATTGTACAATAGTGAAAGGCACTGTGATAATTCAAATCAAGCTTATTTTTGAAATGTGGGAGATGCTGACTCTGTGAGTTGAATCTGAGTTTAATCATGACCAAGCAAGATTTTCTGATGTGGTAGGAATACAGATTTTGTTATCTGCTTAGTTTATAACTGTGAAGAGGATTGAGCTATAATATCCTAGTAAACTCAAAGAAGGAAGGAGAAGTTCCTCTAAAGAGAAGAATAATTATATAGATCTGAGTGTTCCTCAAAAGAAATCATAATGAGGACATAATCACAAATTAATTTAATGAAGACAAGTGAAAAATGTGCATTAAGAATTTGCCCAGTAGGAAAGTCCTCCCATTTCTTGTGGGGTATACAGGCTTAAACTGTTTTTCTAATCAAATACAGACACTTGAACACAGGTTTCTCTTTTAATCATCTGTTTGGGGGTTAACCTTAGGAATTCTTTTCTTGTTAGTCCAAAATAGGAGCATAAGATATCAGATAAGGACTGTGCGATGTTTGTAGTCAGGATATGCCTGAAAGAAATTTTTAGATCTGAAAATTAACTACTGAAATAGCTGTGGTAGAATCACTGCTAGCCAGCCTATGCTTACCACCTCAACCAAAGTTTGGTCACCTGCTGGCTTCTACTTGTTAAGACTAATTTTCAGATGCATGAGGTAACTATACCTACACTGGGCATATTATGATCGTAAGAGTGCATTTCCAAAACCATGGAACAAATCTTAATGAAACAAGAACCATTTCATTGAAAACAACACTAGAAAGTAGAAGAGTTAATTCAGGAATTTTTTGATTTTGAAGAATTTTTTCAATCCATACTTTCAAGAAAATGTGCTTGAAATTACAGCATGTATTTTAAAGGGTATTTCAAGTGTCTAAAACTGCAGAAGGCTAAAAAAAATGTTGGATGAAATTATATCATAAACACATAGAGCACAGTCAGTACTTACAGGAGTACACTGTGAAGAGACCAGTTCTTCAAAAATGACAAGACTAAACTGAGTCTGAAAACAATCTCTGAGATGTAGTAGAATGGTCTTCACTCCTGTGTTCCTCATTTGCTCCTTAAAAATATCAAGGTCTTCTAGTACAAAAAGGAAAAGGTGGTTTTGTCATTTGCCTTATTCTAAGACCTTCCTATCCTCTGATTTAATCACTGGGTTCCTGAGTCAGGATCCACTGTACTGCTTAACTCTGCTAGATAATTTTTCAACTTGTTGATCTATTTCTACCACATCTTCTGTGTTATAAGAGGGGAGAGGGAAGAAAGGTCCCCTAAAGACACATTGAAATGTAAAGACAAGTATTTGGGGAGATTGATGGAAAAATTTATGATCTCTGCATGTTTTGAAAAGCTTCATGTATCATGTTTAAAACTGTAGGTGACCAGTGTAAAGCTTTAGGGATAATATTAATTAACATGTGTGAAGAGCCAATTTATTTGTCTCAGGCCTGGTTGTCACAGGCAGGTGGAGGAGGCGTTGCACATGTGCCATGTCCAGGAGGCAGCTAGGAGAAGATGGAGGAAAGCCTTGTCTCTGGGGAGACTTTGCCTGGCAACCAGTTCATGTCTCCCATGGGACAGGCAGTCAGCAGGGGAACACCAAAGACACTGTACCCTCCAGAGGCATTCTCCAATCAGTTGGCAAAAGGCCTCCACAAATGAACTGCCATAGAAGGTTGGACTGGGCCAACGGTCTCCTGTCAGCGGGCAGGCTTTGGGAGGGGGCAGGGGGCATAAAAGGTAACTGCACCCCAAGCTCTGGGGGCTTTCTCGTCTTATGCCTTTTGCTTTTTAGGGGCTTTTCAAAACTCACTTTTTGAGCGTGTGCTTTTGACTTGGGGCTTTTTTGAGACTGTGCTTTTGCTTTTGAGGCTTGGTGATTCCAGGGGCTTTTTGAGACTTGTTTTTTGAAACTTGTTTTTGAGTCGGGGCTTTTGAGTCTTATGCTTTTTGCCCCGGCCCCAACTTACCTTTTGGCTCTTCTGCCCTCTCTGGCTCTTGCGCGCCCTTGTGTCTGTCCTGCCTCCCTGTGTCCCTGACCAACGCCTTACCTGCTTCGTCCCTGTGTCCCTGTCTGAGCCCCCTATGTCCAACCGTGCCTGTCTCCGAGCCAGCCCATGGCTGCGATCCTTGCTGCGACCCTGTCCAGTCTTCTAGATCTCTTGCCCAAGCGCCCCCACAACTTGTGTCCAGCCTCCTGTCACCACGGGAGCCATCCACAGGCAGGCAGTGTGCACACCTCGGCCTCGTGGACGTCAACAGCACTCCCAAACCTCCAGAGGTAATACCCTCTTTTTCTCTCTGTCTCCTCTCTCTCTCTCTCTCCTCCATTCCTTTCCCATTTTTTGTCCTCTTGCTGTCTTCTCCAGCCCTCTTTAGCAGGGTAACTCCTTTTTATTTTGTTTTTTCATTACCAATAGATGGTTCTCAGATACTATGTTTGCCTTGTTTCGCTTAATTTTGTTCCTGACCACCTATTTTTAAAATAACTCCTCGCAGTTCCCCACAGTGGAACACGACAACATGAAAGAGCTTTGAACTGATTCTTGAGTCTTTTTAGAAGTCTAAATATCTGATCATCACTTGATCTTCATCTTAATCTATAAGTCGCTTTGTATTTATTTCTTTCCTTGGTGAAAGAGTACATTATAAATTAGAGGCAATGTCAAATAGCTGATGAAAGAAAGCCATATTGAAGCTCATTGAGTGGAAATCTTAACCTAAATTATATGAACATGGAAAATGAACTTCATTTTCTCATACACAAGTTACGTATACCAGCCAAAAGCCCCCACAAGCCATCACCGAATTGCTCTTCACAAATTGTAAATATAGGTATTTAATTTCTTGAAACACTTCTTCTATGATTATGTGTAAAAGAAAGAAATGAATGCTGACAAAAAGACTCTGAGGAGCAAGGCATGAGCAGAGTAACAGAGAAGAAATTTTTGAGTCTAAGCAAGATCAAGATCTGGTTTAACTTATTTCAGTGAATTATGAATCTTTTCTTTTAACAATGATGAATAGTATCTGAAAAAATTGCAAATGAAAATAGCCAACAATAAAAAATTAATTTTAAGAAAGAAGAAAAGTCATACAAAATGTAAATAGTTTATTTTAATGTAGCATTATAAAGTTAGAGAAGGATTTTCTTATATGAAACCCTCCATAGTTTGCTGTTTCATCTCAAACATTACATTTCAAATGGAATAAAGGCAAGGAAATATTGTATTCAAATAATTAAAATGCAAAGAAAATCCATTAGTGTGAGATAATACTTCTTCAATGCTTTTGGAAATGTGCTGCTGTTGTTTGCAACCAGCTCAACACACATGGGATCTAATCTGTTATTTATTTAAATTCTCAGTTAAAATACTAGCTTAGATATTGTATTAATTTAAGTCTGGAACTGGAAGCATAAACTATACACTACATGTATGTCTTTTCAACTCTTTGCAGTCTATATCTTATAATATTTGGAGACATTTATTCGCAAAACCCTATATTTTTCAGAGAGTTAATTTATTTCCCTCTGCTTGAGTCAGGAAAATTCACTGGTTTTTATTTTTCAGGTAGGAAAAGAGAGAAACAAAGCTGTTCAAATATTTTATGATACAATGTTTTATTTTATTATTTTTGGGTTTGATTTTTTCCTACTTAAAAATGAAAAAGGAAATACTTTGCACAGAAGTTATTGTTTAAACTGGTAGGGATCTTACAGGTAAGCACAAAAGTTCCCTTCCACTAGTTTTCTGCTTGACTGCCCATACAAAGTTAAGCTGTGAGTATCAAAACTTAGGAGCTTCAGGTAGGTGGCCTTTAAGAAGGATCATCATAAGAAATGTGCCAGGTTTTGTTATCCAAAAGCTGATTCTATTTGAGTTCTAGGGATAGCATAATATTTTTAAATGAAATTACTTTTTTATGTGTGTTCGAGTACTGTCACCCTCTGTTATAAGAAATCCTGTGCCTTACATCTCTTAAATTATCAAATACAAAATTTTCACTAGTCTTTATTGGCCAATGGTTTTATTATTATCAAATATAAATGGCTTGTAACCTCACAGTGAGTTCGGTACCAAAAAAAGACCTTTGTTTCTGTAGAACTACAGAGAAAGTCAAAAGTTTGTAATGCCAAGCTTATATGTCACTAGGGCTAAATACATGTTTTTCTTCTTTTATAATTGTTCTCTTTGAAATGTGAAGAAGGAATTTTGAGCAGTCTATTAAAATGACAAATCTTTAGTCAAAAAGCAATGTGATTACTTCTAAGTTCTCTAAAATGGAGGAAAAATACCATCACATGGAATTAGCATAGTCTAGTTTGATTCCATAGCATTTTACACAGTTAAAGAATTAAAAAATGATTGAGGTTAGAAAGGACTCTGTAAGTCCTCTGGTCTAAGCACCCTTTTCCAAGTAGTGTTTAAAATTTCCCAGGCCCAGTTGGCTTTTGAATATCTCCGTAGCTGGGGTCTCTACAACCTCTTTGGGCAACCTGCGCCACAGCTCAGACCCTCTGATAGTGTTAAAGAGTGTTTCTTTGCATTTGGATGGAGCCGCCTGTATTTCAGCTTGTGCGTGTGACTTGTCCTGTCACTGAGAAGAGCCTGGATAATTCTTCTTGACACCCTCTTTATAGGTATTTCCATATATCGTTGAGTTCCCCCAAAATTTATCTTCTACCGGCTCAACAGGCACAGCTGTCTCAGCTTCTCCTCACAGAAGACATGGTCCAGACCCTCAATTATCTTTGTAGCCCTTTTTTGCACGCTCTCCAGTATGTGCACACCTCTCTTGCACTCGGGAACTGAAAACAGTATTTTCCCTGTTAGCAGGAGGTCTGTGTTAACTGAAAGTGCTTGCTGTTTATTTTAGTGTTGCTTTTAAATTGTATGTCAGATCTGGATTAAAAAAAATAAGGTAAGGTGGTAAAATGTGGCCTTAAAATTTTCTTTCCCATGACAACTTGACTTCTTGTCATTGAAATCTGTTTTATGTTCACCATCAGTTTACTCTTTCTTAACAGGCTGTCATGCATCCGCACTAGGATCACCTCCCAACCCCTTTAGACTGAGCTCATGAAATTAAATTAGCTTTGGCTAAGCTTTGTGTTAACCTGCCTGGAAGGAAAACTGCAGTGGTAAGTAAAATATTTTCATATTAATATTTGGAAAAGTCTTGTAAAATACTTCCCAGTTTGGTAGTTGTGAATCAGTTGCTGCCAAAATATCCCCAAAGGACTGGTGTAGCTGTAGCAACAGTGAAAAATCACTGGAGGGGTGAAAATTTTGAACATGTGCACAGAAGGTATTGTAACAGAGCCTGAAAATGAATGACATTATTTGTTCGTTCATTTTTCCTCCCCCTCACCTGTCTATAAAAAATGACACTTTAGACAATGTGCTTTGCAAAGGTGTAAAAGACTGTAAATGTGACAAAGTATGCTCATGGAACACTGAATGACACTGATCACACATATTAAAACACTGAAGCTGAATTGGTGGTTTTTCTAAGGTTTCCTACCTAAATGTAATGACAGAATATCATAATGTTCATAATCTGAAACATTAAAACACGGTACTGGAGAAATCTTGCAGAAGTGTTCAGCCATTGACTAGAAATGTTCATCACTCATGTAAGGCTCTTTCATCAAGGCTGGCACACTACTGGAAACCAGGCAGGGTTCTGGCACTAAAGCTATAGATTGTATAGAGAGTAGATTTCACTATCTGCATGTAAAATTCTTAAAAAGGTGGTTAAGGTTTATTTAGGGCATTTGTCTTCCAGGAACACTAGAAAGCCTTTAAAGAAGTAAAGGTCTTATCCTCCTCAGGTAGACTTTAAAATACAGTCCTGAGTAAATCAAGCCTTTGCATAACTGTATCATAAAACACAGGAAGAAGGGGAGATGTATTACATGCATTATCACGCAATAATTTTAAAAATTCCTGTAACTGTGAAGAGAGCATCACTGGGTATAAAATCTAGTGAGGACCTTCCAACAACTTGTGCAGCTTTATGTCTGGAGCACATCTTCAGGGCTTTCCAGTTCTTTGTTCAAGAGTGTTGAGTTTTAGGATTTTTCCTTTTGTTTCTTTCTCTCAAGGAATTTCTCCTATATGTTGTTAAGAGACAATAACGACCGGTACTTAAGAGAGACAAAAGAAGTAGCTGCAGCTCAGGGGCAGGGTGCAGCTGGCTACTCTCTCTTTACCTGGGAGGCTTTTCTCTTGGAGGGGCAGAGATACTGCAAGATTTGGGCTGGGGGAAGGGGCTGGGAGTAGCTAGTCCCTCTCTCTCTCTCTCTCGCTCTCTCTCTCTCTCTCTCTCTCG
>VZTG01003329.1:0-35759 GCA_013397845.1 Melanocharis versteri | reverse complement strand
CCCGCGCGCTCTCTCTCTCTCTCTCTCTCTCTCTCTCTCTCTCTCTCTCTCGGCTTCGGAGGAGGATGGTTGAGTTGCTGCTTACCTGGGAGGGAATTTGCTGCTGCTGCCAGAGCCCAGCCCTATCCTGCTTCTTCTGCTGTGCGTGAGCCTTTGCTCGTGAGGGCAGCCACTGAACTGGGACCTTAGTAACACCCTACCTCACTAAAAAAAGGACTTTCACCATCTGCTTCGGTGCCTCAGGAGAAACCCCGAGCCCTTCCCCCTCTCTGGGAGCCTCTCCCTGCCTTGTTTGGGAGCTTGGCTGCCACTGCCCAGCCCTGCCCTGCCTCTGCTACTGCTCTGAAGTTTTTTGCTACACTGTAGCCATGCAGTCCCCTGCCTGCTACAGCTGTGGAGGCCCTGATAGATCTTGTTTATTACTCCAGGATATTTGCTCGCCTCTGCCGTTCCAGCTTGCTGCTCCAGAGGTTCCTACTAGAGCTCATTTCACTATCCAGAGGGGCACTGGGACAAGATGCCCTGTAGGTTTGTAAAGAAAGCCCCTTTTCCATCTCTTTCCGCTGCCATTGGCAGTGCCGCTATTACCACAAGCAGAGAAGCGGCCAAAGTTGTGTCACAGCGCCCCCTGCAGCTGCGGGGGAATCATCGCACCTGCCCTGCCTGGCTGGGAGCCAACAGCGCCCCTGCTGGCTGTGACCGTAACTACACCAAAGGGGAAAGTGCTTGACAGCCAAGAGAAGGCTGCTACTGGGTTTTCTGGCTTTGTTTGTTGCTCCTGCCGTTGTTGCCATTTGTTTGCCTTGTTATGCATACCAGTAAAAAACTGTTATTCCTTTTCCCATATCTTTGCCTGAAACGCCCTTAATTTCAAGGTTATAATAATTTGGAGGGAAAGGAGTCATATTCTCCATTCCAAGAGAAGTTCCCGCCTTCCTTGGCAGACACCTGTCTTTCAAACCAAGACAGATTTTAGCACCCAATGGTGGGGCCTGAGGGCATTGAGAGGAAAGAACACGTAGAAGAAAAAAAATAGAAGAATGTTTGGGACTTCTTTTGAGAGATCTCATTGTGCTTGAACAACATAGGGCCAAGATTTATCACACTTCAAAATACCAATCTGCTTCCTTTATAGTTAATGTAGAATTATCGCCACTTTCAACAGATAAAGATTTTCTATTCTTCCTATTTCAGTGAGGTAGCCCCTCTCCAATTAGAATAAAATCAAGTGATTTTACTATCTATGAAGCTATCATAAAATCATAGGATGATTTGGGTTGGATGGGAATTAAAAATCATTTAGCTCCAACCCCCTGCCATGGCAGGGAGAACCTCCACTAGACAAGATTCCTCCAACTTTGTCCAACCTGGCTTTGAACACTTCCAAGGATGGAGTTGTCTGAGCTTCTCTGGGCAACCTGTGCCAGGGCCTTACCACCCTCATTGTAAAGAACTTCTTGCTGTTATCTAATCTCTTTCCACTTTGAGGCCACTTTCCCTTGTTCTGTCACTATGTGTCCTTGCAATAAAGTCCCTCTTGTTGTAGACATGCTTTAGGTACACTGAGTTCTCTCTGGAGTGCTCTCTTCTCCAGGCTGGAAAACCCCAACTCTCTCACAATGTCTTCATAGGAGAGATGCTACAGTCCACTCATCATTTTGGTGGCCTCTTCTGGACTGGCTCCAACAGGTCCACGTCCTCCCTGTGCTGGGACCCCAGAGCTGGATGCAGCACTGCTGGTGGGGTCCCACCATAGTGGGGCAGAGGGGAATAATCCCCTCCCTTCCTGCTGCCCATGGGGCTTTGGATGCAGCCCAGCACACAGTTGGCTTTCCAGGCTGCAAGAGCTCACTTCAGGGTCACGTTCATCTTCTCATCTACAAACACCTTCAAGTTTTCTCCTCAAGGGTTCTGTCAATCCGTTCTCCACCCAGCCTTGTGAAAAATGGAAAGGCCTGACTATTTAAGATGAAAAAAAATTTCACTAAGCTTCAGAAATATTCTACTTTTTGTTCTGAGAGTGACAAGTCAAAATATAAAGTTCAAAAATCAGTATTTTTTCTGCTTTCATACTTGGATTGTTTGGTATCACAGTGGTGTAGAGAAATGACAGTGTCTTTCATAATAATCACCACCATCTTACCACCACTCTGATAATAGCATGAAATAGTGTAGAGTTGAGATTTATGAGAATATCATACAGACAATTTCACTAAGCATTGCAAACACTACAGACTACATCTCTTATTCTATATTTGTTCTGTCATATAGTGATGGTACAAAATAAATGACTACAAGATATGGAGACATTTGAAGCAAAATAAGTCAACAAAACACATTATATGAAAGTTTTTAATTAGATCACTATTCACTTATGCTTCATATTTTACCCCTGATTTTTCAGCAGAAGTCCATGTTAAAAGATGGAAATACAATCTGACTTTGATATTTAAATTACAAGAGGAAGTGAATATGAGAGCTTTAGAAAAGCCTTTTCAATATAATTCTCTCTTGAAGCTCTACAGCGTAAAGGATGGGAATGAAGATCACAATAGGGTTAGTTAAATTAAGCAAAAAATAGCAATTTGCTATCTTAAAAAGAATAAGAATTATAGCCTCTTATTAATGTTAAGAAGTATACCAAAAGTTCTAAATTTGACATAACAAGTACTGAAAACCGTGCTTTAATACTTGCAGTCATTGCTGTATCTAGCTCCTTAGGAACACTCCCATTTCTTCAGCCCCATGTATTTCCTTCCCAATAAGTAATACTAAAAAAATGCTTTTTATGTTGGAAGGTAAAAGGGATGTTTTTTAACATTTATGCCTATTGGTATTTGAATTCCTGTGCTGATATGAAGACCCTAATTGAATATCATATGTGTCTTTAACAGCATTTGAATACTGACGCTGCTGAGGAACAGGAACAGGAAGTTCTAATTACGTAAATTTTAGCCTATTTCACCATCTGAAATCCTTACAGATGGATCAGAAAAGTCAGGAGCCTGAAGTTCTTACTCAGCCAGCAGCTAAGCAATTCACTGCACTGAAATGAAATTCCCTAAATATTGATTTGAAGATGCAGTCAGAACTGCTCTATAAAAGTGAAAGGAATGCTGGAGACCCAAAATCCTATTTCTTTATTATGAAATAATGATAAGGTTATAAAAATGCCTGGTCCCAACAACAGAGGGAACAAATGAAGATAAAAAGGAATTAAGGAGGTATGCAGAGCTAAAATATCTGCAGCTCAAGACAGCTGACTCTGGGAAAGTGAGAAGGGACTACTGGAAGTAGAGCAGGGCATTTAATAATGTCTCTTTATGCGTACAAACCATTTCAGTAGACTTCTCACCATGATCCATTCCTATTTTTAGTGCTTGTATCTGGGAATGCTGTTCACTTCCAATGTTGTTCTACAATTGCTTCTCAGCCATTACTATGTACAGGAGTATAAATTCAGTTCCCTTCTTGTTCAAAGTAGAAAAAAGGAATATGAAAGGAAAGAAATTATAAAATGTTCTTTTGCTAGCAAAAGTCAGGTTTTCAGCTAGTATGCACTGCTGTTTTCCTATGTCCACACCATTTTCCTACTTCCACGCTATTTCCCTACTTCCATGCTGTTTTTTAATGGAATCAAGATGTTTCGCTCATTTCCAGACCTTGGAGGCAAGGTCATTGCTGTTTCCCCCACTAAGGATAAGCAGTACAAAGACTTTCAAGCTCATATGAAGACTTTGGAATTTCTCTTTGATCCAGACACTTATTATTTCAGGAAGAGTTGTGTTTAAGTGAGCTTGTGGATTAAAGCCATGCACTGCAGGTAACTTCTAGAAGATTCTAATTATTTTTTTTTCAGAAGGGACCTTAGCTTGCTTTGGTGTCTGGACATATAATAAGTATTTGTTTGCTGTATGTCACAAAAGCTTAAAAAAAGGCCTAGCCTTGATTTAAACACATGTAAAGTGTTTGATTTTGAGTCATATGGGAGGAAAAAAATCCCATGAAAGAAAACAATAAGTTATAGCTGTGAATATGAAGTGTTTATTGAAGTTCTCCATAAATATTACTTCTGGATTGACAGTAGGTCTACACAAAAAAATAAAGTGAACTCTTACACATGATATCTAAACAGATAGGAATGTTGAAACTGGTGCCAGATTGGATCAGGAGTAAATTAGAGAAATAAGATATGCTTTCTTCATGATATAATTCAGTTTGACATGTGTAGAACTACAGTTACATTATAGAACAAATTTGAGGTTTGGTTCTCATTTGACTTTTCTAAAGTACAAATAAGGATTTGCAAATTGCTTCCATAAGTTATATGGCTATAAAAGCTGTTTTCTACAATTTTAAGTAAATTAGAGAGATAAATCATTTTTCAGAGCTTCAGCTAAAACTCATGGCAATTTTAAGTTTGGAGATTTTTTGGTAACACTTATCTTTAACCATGCTTTTCTGGTAAATTTAGGAAAATTTTGTCAAAATCTTCTCATATTAAAGTATCTGTTTTAGTTATTATAATACTTATATGTCAGGTAGAGAATCCTAATAAAAGGATTTTTTAAAATGTTATTTAATAACAGATTGGTAATTTTTTTCCAAGGACAAAATGAACCCTTTAAACTTTCTTAAACCTAGGCTACTTAAGTGTTAGGGTTTTTTTAAAAGAAGGCTATATGAACTTTTATTTCACAGGATTTGTGCAGGAGTATGTTTAACCCTGCCATAAGAATAAAAAGGTTACCGTATTTAGGAAATCTTTCCATTTACTGACATGAAGAGTATGCTTCCTAAATGTGGGGGACAGGTTTTTCACTTCACCTGATGCTTGCTGGGTGCAGCAGAGCAGGAATATGGAGGAGAGAGTTATGGAGAGATTTCATGGCCTGTGTTCCAGTGACTCTTGGCAGAGTTTAAAGCAGGGAATGCTGTGCATGAGCTGGAGCCATCTCCCAGAATATGCAGGTGGTGCTTTGCCAATACACTGAGCTGTCCTCAGCACAGCCCCTGGTGAAAGTGCCTGGAGAGCCTTTTACATCTGGTTTTGCTGGGACGTAGAGCCCTTGGTCCACGAGGGGTCACCAATGGAGAGAGGGAGCAGATTCCCAGCTCTCTGCTGTCAGTGCTCTGACTTCCTCAGAGCTCAGATATGTTGCCTCATGCTGGTTTTTAGCATCTAGCAATGAGCTGTGTGGAATGGTAAATTATTATCAATAACAGACGTACTTTTAATTTTAGAGGAAGGGAGAGAAAGCCAGCAGAAATAGGTTTGAGGCAACAGCAAAAATTACTAGTAATGCACTTCATTCAATTTTACATTTCCTGTCATTCTCTTTATTTTTTTTCCAGCGCTTTCTCTTCAGATTTTCCATCCCACTGGATTGTGATATAGCTACAATGTGTTTCTTATTTTACATTATATCACACTGACAGTTCATAAAGTGTAAAATACTAGTGAGGCATTTTGGTAGGACATTTTTGCTTAGTTCTGACTTTGGGTGGAATGAAATATGTTCTGTTAAAAATGGAATTTATGGAGGTAATCACCTGGAGTGACATCTTTCAACAGAACTCTTAATTTCACACCTTGTTCGTTTTGAAATAAACCTTTACTAAAGGCATGTTATTGATAGTGAACTACAACTTCTTCTGCCAAGGCACCTAAACTACTGCTGTGTACAAATAAGTAGGATACAGAATCAGACTATTAAAAGGTAAAATTGTGTCAGTTTGACTCACAGGCGTCACTGCTCGGATTATGACATGGAACAGGTTCAGTGAATATACATCTTTTTCACAATTTTGGTTCCAAGTTGTACATTTCTCTGTGTATTTCTGTAGGATAAGTCTCCTGATGTGTTCGTTTTGTGTTGATTTATTTTCCTTTTCTTTTTTTTTTTTATTGCATATATTTCTGTGAAGAAAAGACTCTCTGTATCTATATATGTCAAAGGACAGTAAAGAGACAGATATAGTTTTCATACTTATGGGTGCAGGTGCCCACAGGCTGCAAGAGGCTGCTGGGTGGTCTCTGAGCTCTGCAGCCATGATAGTGGGTAAGGAAAGACAAAAGGGAAAAGGGGGAACAACATAGGGAACACCAAGGCCAGAGGAGATGCTGCATTTTACTCTTTATTATGTATGCATGTGCATAAATAAACACATAGTTTTTCTAATTTTTGCTATTCCAGAATATTTCCTCAAAAATTGAGGGTAATCACAGTGTCAGCGGAAATGGTCACTTCTGACAATATTGACCATTCCATCCTGCTGAAAACACAGGATACTTAAAATGTGAACATGATCAATTTTCTGTAAGGAGCTATTACCTGGAAAAGTATATATTTATAAGTTGCTCTTTCTCTTTCAGCTTGTAACTTATGCTAAGTGCTTCAAAATATCTTTAACTCTGAATAACGGAGTGGCTTCCCTGCCTGTGGTGGGCTTTGGTTCAGACACTCATGCATAACATAACCTGCAGGAATGTGTTGTTCATCACTGTATTTAAACTAAAATTGCTTTCATTGAGCACACAAGCTTGATTTTTAACCGTATCTTTAAATATTCTTATCCCAGATCACCTATTATGCAGCTCAAGTAGCCTAATTATGTCATCAGTGGATTGTAAGATTTAGCTTCATGCATGGAGAATATCTGCCTACATGAAACTGGGAACAGGACTTACAGCTTGATATATAATAGAAAATATTTATATGTTACATATCAGTACTCCTTGATATATTAATTTCTCTATAACCAGGTTTGATTTCTATATTTTTCCTTTGTTATATCATCTTGTAAAAAGCACCTTTGATGAGAGCTTATGTGTATCCTAAATTAAAGTGAACTTTGTGTTTTTTGCAAAGTCTGATTATAATTGCTATTACAGAAATTTAGCATATTATTAAAGTTTTTATGAATTAAAGAAAATATTCTCAGAGGTTGTTCTCTATTTATGTCATGGTCCATAGCAATACAATAGTTTTAATCATCTCCTTTAGATATTTTGGTAAAATAAATCCAAACAAACTCAGAGAAATATTTCTTCTTTTTCCATTTTTTTCTTTTAATCATCACACTCTGCTAATTACTGTAGGAGAACAGTAGGGAGAACAAAAGGAGAACAAAAGGGACTGTTCAATCTTTGGCTTGGCATAGGAATAAATTATTGTCCAATTGCAGTGCATATTGAATATTTCAAAATAAAAGCCTGAGATAAACAGACAATTTAGTTAACAAACAGTGTAACTTTGCAAGCATTACATTTATGACAGTCGTATTGAGGACTGTAGTACAATGTATTTAACCAACTGCTATGGTACAGATACACATAAGCACTTGATTTCACCCATATATTACATACCACCATCAGCCTTTTGTATACTTTGAAAGTACCATATAAAAAGAGTAAAGATGTTAGAAAATATTAGATATGAAACACAGTAATTGTTCATGTGGTTGAAAACTGGGCAAATATGATATTGCATTTTAATTTATGCAATAGACATTGAATATTAAGAGGATTTTCTCAAATGTGCTGTAACGTATGTTAATTCTTTATGGTGCAATGATAAAATGAAAGGCAGTCTGAAATTTAACCAGTTTGAGGGGGAAAAATGACTGGTTCTTTAAAATTAGTTCTGATTGCCTTGGCAGGAATTTACTTCTACTTGTTCTTTGGGAAAAGAACTTAGTTAAGAGTGTGATTTAAATAATAACTGGTCTTAATTTATGAAGTATATGGGTCTTATTTAGAGAAATAATTTCACTTACCTTCTGGGAGTTAAAACCAGCTTGTTGTGGTTGGGTTAATATTTATGCCAAGATGGATAGCATTGGTATTGAAAACAGGTGTCATGACACAATCAAGATTTTTTAATCCCAACTCGAAATATACAGGCATTTCTTTGTCTTTCCTCATGAAATATATGAATAGTACTATTTCATTAAAAATATTTGACATTTGATGTCTTTCATAGCAGAAATACAACCAGTCATTCATAGAACCCTAAGCAATAGGCACAAACCCTGATAATAAAAAGGTGGCTGGCAGGTTTGCCAGAGAAAGTCTAATTCGAAGCAAGAGTTGTCCATAATTGTAGCTCTCCATAGGGTATATGCAAATGTTTGGAAAGAATTAAGTTTATGGAACTATACGTTTAAAATCAGTAAATTTTCATCAAGATTTAAATAGTTTTGCAAGGGAAGTGTGCACTTTACACATGGCCCAGCAATACCTTGTGCTATTTGGAGACGCTGCACCAGGTGAGCCTGTTCTAGTGAGTCACTGAGTCACAGAGCTCACACCCTTGGTTTTTGTCACCATGATGCCACAGAAGATGATGCACCACTTGATGTCTTAATCTAGCACAGGGGTTATACCTGTTCATCCCTGACAGAGCTCTTCCTACTGCAGCCTGCAGGCTGAAGAGCACTCAGGCAGTGGCCTCTCTGCTGCATGGTGAAGTTCCTCCCGGCCCCGGAGGATGTCCTGTTCTGGAATGATTGGTCAGACACTCTGTTCCTTCCTGTGTAGGTGGCAGGTTGATTCACTGTTTCAAATTACTGTACTATAAAATTTTATCTCCAGGCTTTGGTTCACTGCCTTAAGTACTGTCATTAACAACATATTTTTCCTGTGTTGTATTTGTGGCTAGATTTGCCTCCTCTAGGGAGGCAAAACTAGAACAAATCACACATGCACACACACCCCCACCTTCCCCCTCCCTCCCCCACCTCTTAATTCATCTTCTTTGCACTGTCTTTTGATGAGGTCTGTGTAATTGTTTTGTGCTTTGTATTGCAAATTCTTTGGGACAGGAATCCCATCCTAGTGCTAGTGCTTTAGAAAGTGTATTTTTATTATTCAAACAAATATGAACAAGAGTTGTGGTTGTTTGACCAAGCTGCTCTCTATTTCTCCCTCCTCAGCAGGACAGGGGGACAAAATGCAAAAATAAACTCGTGAGTTGAGATAAGGACAGGGTCAGATGACTAACCAGTTACCATCATGGGCCAAACAGACTCAATTTGAGGAAATTAGTTTAATTTATTGTCAATTAATAACAGAGTAGGGTAGTAAGAAATAAAAGCAAATCTAGAAACACCTTCCCACTACCTCCCTTCTTTCCAGGCTTAATTGCTCTCAGCTCATCTACTTCTGCACCACCCCCACCCCAGTGGCTTATTGAATGGGAGTTGCCATCAGTTCATAACCTGTTCTCTCTCCCACCCTGCTCTCCTCACACTCTTCTCCTGCTGCAGTGTGGGGTCCCTCCCAGGAGATGCAGACCTCCACAAATTTCTCCAATGTGTGTCCTTCCCACAGGCTGTAGCTCTTCATGAACAGCTCCAGTGTGGATCTCTCCCATAGGGTTCCCTGGACTATGCTGTCAAGGTAGACGTGCTTCAGAGAGATCCTACTCTCAAATGTCTGGTGAACTTACAGGAAAGAAATTATTTTAAATAAATGCTGGGAGGTTTTGTGGAACAGAACCACATCCAAATTTATTTCTGTCTGGTTGGAATTTGAGGAAGAACACTAACAATACAGAAAGACTTTTAAAAAAGATTAAGATAAAAAGTAGATATTTTAGACTTATTACAAGAAATAAGTAGTTCTTAAAAGAACTTACAAGTATGTTTTCAAGTAGAAACTTGATAATCAAACAGCCAAAGTCTTAAGGAAATATATTGATAACTTAGGTATAAAAATGCCAAGTGACAGAGAATTGATCTAAGCTTCCCTGCCAAAACCCTACAAAACCAAATGCCAAAAAACTTTTAAAAATAATTCTTAAAACATACGTGTATAAATGTAATTGGAAAGCATTAAGTCAAAGGGGCACTTCTAAAATACAAGGAGAATATGCTTCCTAGAATGTTAAAGATGATGCAATCTTAACAAAGTTAACAACACTACCTGTGACAAAATTTTCTTACGTTTATAAATCCTGAAATTATGTCCAAAATTATTTAATGAGATGAGAAAACCTCTTAAGAATGCAGGATTACCATTATTTCTTTTAAAATGTAAACTAGCAGCTGAACCCTAAGGTGAGATTTTGAATAGTCCCATCTCCTCCAGGTAATTATGTCAAAAGATGTATCTGTAGTTAGGAACTGCCAAGTCAGTACTTCTAGGGGAGGTATTTATGTGGGCTGCTTGTCTGGAAGCCTGTTCTAGGGTATGTTTGTATCACAAGAGAAAAGCTTTTCAAAATAAAAAAAGGAAGGCAGACAATCAAATGCTTCAGGTGTTTTATATTTTAATTGTTCTCTTTGGAAAAAGCAAAATACAGTTTTTACCTTTTCCAGACTTCACTTCTTTTTTTTTTGTTTGTTCCTGGGTTTTGGTTTGTTTTTGGGGGGGGGCCTGGGTGTGCGTGTGTGGAATTGGGTATAAGTGTGTAGAATTTCCTATTTTTCTTTCTATTGCCTCTTCGGCCACTTTTTTTAGTCTCTCTTGAGCACAGACAGCTCTCTTTCTTCACAGAAATATCAGAAGTGTGACTACTGCATTTGCAAATTTCCTTCAGTGTCAGCTTCTGTGAGTAACTGCAGTCCTCTGCTCTATGCAGAGGTGTAAGCCCTACTGATACCTTTAGTTTTAACTTCCATATTTTTTAGATTTTGTACTGCATTAGTGTGTAACTCTGGGTTTCATGTATAGTGCTGACAGCTCTTCTCATAGCCTGGCTAGACAAAACACACCGTTTCCAGCCTGAAGAACCAAGGACATTTGCAGCTTTAGACCCCAAGAATGTAAACAGCCACGAATTGAGAGGGGACGGTCCGAAAGGATGGGACTACGTGGACTGAAGCTGTGGTTGGACAATGGGCCCAAATATGTAAGTAGGCCAAAACTTATAAAAAGGGCGAGAACCCGTGACCCAGGGTCCATCTTGGGGGTCCATCTTGGGTGTAGTCTTGGCCAGACTTTTGTACTCCCAGAGTGTGTCCTGTAAAGGCCTTTCAATAAATATCTGCTTTATTCTTTAACTCTGTCCAGCCTCTGCTCCAGGCAGCCTTCCTTTAGGCATCACTACTAGCAGTAGTACACTTTCACAATTGCAAACCTTTCCCTTTCCCCTCTCCATTAGTAAAACATTCTTATTTTATAGTAAGAAAATACAAACGCATACATCTTTATTAGCATTTTGTCATACTCTACAGTCTCTTAAATGTAGTAGAAAACAGCATCTACTACTTCTGGAACAGAAAGATAAAACTCACAGGGTTTCCATTAAAAAAATACAATGCAAGAATGAGAATCATGAGGAAAAAAAAAGAAGAGAAGAGTCTGGCTACTGAAAGGGGATACTTTTTTTTTCAAATAACAAAAATAAAGTCATTCCAGAATATTAAATGGGCAAGAATAAGATAGGTAGATATTTAAGTACTGAAACACTCTCCTTTTACTGTATTTGGAGAATTAAATACGGGTTCTTTAAATGTTTCTTGTTCTTATAAGTGAGACTGTTGTTCAGAATATGTTTCTCACACCTTTCAGAAGGACAGTGTGTTGTGGTTGGATTTCTGTCTGTAGTGAACTAGGTGAGAGATAGTTTGGAGGAAGACTCCAAACTGGAAGAAATAGGGATTAGACATAAGTGGAAAGTAGCACATTCATTTGTGACTACTTTAGATTTGAAGTGATATTTATTTTTCATTTGAGAGTGCTCAGCAAAAAAAAAAATTCCTATTAAATCTGATTTTCAAAAGATATTCAGTATAAACTGACTTTTCTTTCAACTAGATTGTACATAAAATTCTCTGATGATTATTATAGATGGGACTGTTGTCCCAGCTTTGTCAGCAAAGTTCTTTGGATGAAGTAGTGATGCCTCACCCTTCCAATTAGAGGTCCAAAGTTACAACATACAGATCACAGAGTGTCAGTTAATTCTTTGGGCACCACTTTACTACTCTATTCACTTAGGACTTTATTGACTTGGACTCACTTTCTTTCCTCAGTGGACAGTGGGTTCCCTTCCTGAGTCATTTGGCACAAAGGATAAAATCTTTCTTTACCTCATTTTCTTTTTCTGTGAAGAAGTACAGCGTGAAGGATTGCTGTAGACACTTAAGTGTCTACATAAGTGCATGTGTCTACATAAGTGCATGTTTCTGCTCTTTGCAACTCATTCTGCTGTAGTTTGTGTGCCATTATTTCCCTCTGTCTTGATTTTCCTCTGAAATATCCATATTTTAAATGCAAAGGAAACAATGTAATGTAAATACCTTTGGAACATCATTAGTTTTTGTAAGATTAAATAAAATATATTTATTTTTCCAAGGGAAGAATATATTTTGCCCACCCATCCCTGTCTCCAGTAAAATGTTTGCAATTAATATATTAGGATATTTTATAGGAAGAGAGGGAGAACCTGTCACTTATAATTTGGATTGGATCTATAACTTCACTGCACACTGATTATGACTCAATGATTTTATCCCATGGCACTGCTGGTTATTAACATGCACACTACTATAAGCATTTAAAAATATAATTATGTGTCAAAAATAGAAAGGTTCACAGAGTAAAACCAAGGAAAAAGGTCCCATTTAATCCTTGAGAACAGGGTAATTCCTAAATGGTACATATGTGTTGATCTCTCTGAAGACATGCAATTCATCCTATATAAAGATGAATTTAAGATATATAAAACTGCAAAATCATGAAGCCTTTTAAAGACTTGTAGATCATCACCTTCATAGGTAACCATCATTAGAATTTCTCCTTTGAATAAAGCAAATAACAAATGCTCTCTGGGGCATGTTTTAGTGCAGTTCAAATACTTCGATACCTGGGTGGTACCACTTGGATTCCTGACACGTTCTACCTGATAAAAATCAACTTGTGGTGTTATTTAGGTAGGAAAGTTAACAGTACTATGGATATGAATATAACAGTAGTAGTGCTAACAGAAGTCTCAGCATCATGGCTGTGTCCATATATGAAGAATGGAGAGTTAAAAAGGTCATAGAAATGAAATTGTATTTACAGTATTTCAGGAAAGTCACCTAAAAAATCTTGTAACAGGAATATGAGAGAGGAATGTTCTCACTTGTTTTTTCTCCTAAATGATTAAGTGTATTGAGCCTTTCAGGCTGTAAACACCTAAGTGTTCATCTGAACCACTTAGCAAATTAATGACCCATTCTAAGTAATTTTTCCTAATTACAACCCATAGAAGTAAAACTTTTTCCATGCACATTTTGTTAAACCACTGAAAATAAAAAATGCGTTATTTCTTTTTAAATATTTCCTGCATTCTAAAAGGCAGAACTCTCCCATGTCATTTGGAAGGTGTCTTCAGTGCAAGTTGACCCAAACTAGCATTTCTCCTTTAGCCCATGAGAGAAATTACCAAGAAGAGTTCGAAACAGACAGATAGACTTTGATTTGAAAAAAGGTTGGGAGGTTGTTATTCAAATAGTTTTGTTAAAAACTAAAAGAGAGAAAAAAGAAATTTTGGTACTTAATGGGGACAAGTGTGCATTAAACTCATCTATCCGTCTCAAAACAGGAATGCTCATAATAGTGTGGGAAAGTGGCTGTTCAGGAGATTGCTCAAAAAGCACTCTAATGATAATGAAGTGACACTTCATATCAGGCTTCAAATGACTCACAGCAAACAACAACAACAACAACAACAACAAAAAGCAAGGAGAATTTTAGAAAGTGGATTTTTCCTCTTTTTAAAATGATTTGGGAGCCTCTATTCTTTTGACTTCCATTCATGAAATAGGAATTGGCAGCATAAAACATTCTAGTCACCATTAAAAAACTTACAGAGAAACAAATCTCTGTATTAATGCTATGTATTTAAAACAGTATTATCTCATTTTGGTTACACAGTGATATATCCTGCTCCCTGAGATACTAATTTGAAATGATATAACATAAAAACTTCCATTTTGAACTTGGAATCCAACAAGCAATAGTTTAAGAATAGATGAAATTTAAGAAACTGTTTAGTCTTTCAGTATAATGTTATTTTGCATATGTTTTCCTTTTACAACTGTTTAATTGCTCTCGATATTCTGTTTTGCCAAAAGGCAGTAATTGGTTTTTCTTCTGTTACTTTTTCAATTTGAACTTAACTATCATCCTCTAAATAAAAATATTGGTGACTGGTAAAATAGCTTAAATCAACAAAAAATGTTTCTATACCGAGAATACTCAAATTTCTCATGTAATTTGTTCAGAACTGTAAAAAACTAGGTCAGGCTATGGTTTTTACCTTCTGATGACTGCACAGCAATGCTAAGAAACACAAGTTATATTTTAATAAAAAGAGATAATTCCATCAGAACATTTCAGTCTTTACATGTTTGGATTGTTCTATAGAGATAAATCTTTTGTCTCAAACAAATATGCAGAACACTCAGAAAAAAATGAAATATTTAGTTTACAAAAATAATTGATGCTAGAAGTTGTCAGAGAGGAGATGGCTGACTTCCTCTATGCCTTGCCTTGCTTAGCAACATTCCTTAGCAACAGCAGGTTATTAGCACATTTCAGCAGACAGGAGAGACTCATGGGCAACCAAGTGCTAATTATTTTTACATCAAATGGGAGGTGTATGGCCCTTCAACAGCGGGTTGTTTTGTTAGCAATTTTTTTAAATCTGGGTAAAGTCATTACATGCCAGACATGCCTTTTTCATTAGATATTTCACTCACTATATTTCAGAATGTTCATTTTACTTGGCTAGATTTTTAGGATTATTTTGATTATTTTTCCTAGTTGTTCAAGTAAATACATTGTGTCAACAAATTTCTCTAAGACCTTTTTTATTTGTTTTCTGTGACTGTGCAACTCTCCCCTGTGGCCCTCTACAATCATTTATTCGTATATAGGGTTATGTGATTGTATCATAGAATGCTCTGGGTTGGAAGGGACCTTAAAGAACATCTTGTTCTAACCCCTTGCCATAGGCAGGGAACCTTCTGCTAGACCAGGTTGCTCAGAGCCCCATCCAACCTGGCCTTGGACACATCCAAGGATGAGGCAGCCACAGCTCCTCAGAGCAACCTGTGAGGTCTCACCATCCTCTTTCTGATATTTCTTTCTGATATCTCATCTAAACCTACTTGTCCACATGGAAGCCATTCCCCCTTTTCCTATCCCTTATTTTCCTTGGAGAAAAGTCTCCACATTCAGCTTTCTTGTAGGCCCCCTTTACATGATAGAGGGCCACAGTAAGATCTCCCTGAACTCTTTTCTTCTCCAGGTTTAACAACTCCATCTCTTTCCCTCCCAGCGTGTCTTCTTAGGAAGTGATGCTCCAGCACTTTGATCATCTCTGTGGCTTCCTCTGGACTCGCTTCAACAGGTCAATGCCCCATGCTGGAGACCCCGGAGCTGGATGTAGCATTGCAGGTGGGTCTCACAGAGTTGGAGCAGAAGGGCAGAATCCCTTCCCTTGATCTGCTGCCTATCTTTCTTGTGATGTAGCCCAGGATGTGGTTGGCTTTCTCAGCTGTGAGTGCACATGACAGGTCATGTTGAGCATCTCACCAACCAACACCCCCAAATCCTTCTCCTCAGGGCTGCTCCCAATCGATTCTCTGTCCAGCCTGTACTTGTGCTTGGGATTTCCCTCACTCAGGTGCGGGAACCTTCCACTTGGCCTTGTTGAACTTCATGAGGTTCATATAGATCCACCTCTCCAAGCTGTCCCTCTGGATCTACTCCTTCCCTCCAGCAGGTGACTGCACCACAGAGTTCAGTGTCATCAGTAAACCTGAGGGTGCACTCGATCCTACTGTCCCTGTCTCCAACAAAGATGGTAAACAGTGCCGGTCCCAACACCACCCCATGATGGACATCACTCACCACTGATTCCCACTGGGACATCAAGTGGTTGACCACAACTCTTTGAGTGTGACCATCAACTTGATGATCCTGATGGGTCCCTTCAAACTCAAACTATGATTCTGTGATCCAGCCAATTCCTTATCCACTGAGTGGTCCATCCATCCAAACCATGTGCCTCCAGTGTACACTCTAATGCACAGCTCCAGGAAATGTGCAGGAAGTGCAAAGGTTGTACCAGACTCTCTGCACATGCAGAGCTATCTTGGCAGTTTTCCAGCCCTGGATCCTTATAGAAATAATTTACCAGAAGGTAATTCCCTTTTCTACTCTAAACCCAAAATTTTCTACTGGGAAAAAAGACGTGCTTGTTTTAATACTGTATGAAGTCATGAGATTCACTTTCACTCACAGCGTGTGAGGTAAGAAGTGAAAGTTAAAAAGTCTGATGGGATTTTCCTGGATGGTCTCTGTTGTAAATTAGTGTCTGACTCAGAGAAGAGCTGTGTGACGCAGCTCCAGCAAAGGGTCCATGGCAAGCTAGGATGTAGTCAGTCCAGAGGGGATATCATTAGTGTAGCTAGCCTTGTCATCTTGAAATTAAAGCATTACCTCTGGATTTGAGGGGGTTACTCCAAGTACTGGGCACTTTACTCAGCCTTTAAAGTCTAATAAGACTTTCCCTCTACTATATTTAACTGTTATATTGCCTCTATTTCTCTAACAAATTTGGAAAAATGAAATTTAATTGCAACCCCACGAGTGAGATGTCTCAGTTTTCTTAATTTCTGTGATAAAATAAATTTATAGAAACTCATCACATGACTCACTGCTACAGATGATACTTTATTTTCTCTTTGATTAGAAGAAAATCCTCTGCTTTCTTAGAAAATATAGCAGTGAAGACTAATCGTTATTCACAGTTCCCAAGGCTTTGCCCCTGTTTAGTAATCAAAGAAAATTGACACACAAATCATGCTAATATATGTCTGCAGTGTATTTAATAATTCAAAAATATTTAATTTCTGGAGCAATTGTAGGAATTGAATGATCTAACATGCTTCTGCAGAACATACAATAAAATCTTTATTAGTTTTCATGACTACATTTTATTGTCAAGAACAATATTTGTGTTATATCTGTATTCAAATGGAATGAATACATTTGAATATGGGTGTGACATACTAAATAATTTGTGGTAGTGTAAGCAAGAGAAAAAGAATTATTAGCACCTCATGACTCTAATATTAGCCAGTGGTACAGCAAATAGGCAGGAGTACCAACTGGAGAACCAGACTGTTACAGCCATGGGCTGCTGTGACACATCTGTACGCACAGCTGTGTTGCTTTGCAACATGTGTAATCCAGGTACATTTGACCTTTCCCTGGGCCTGACTCGATTTAACACAGACTTTCAGCATTCAGGATTTGAATGCTGCTGCTAAACTGAAGTGGGACCTCTCTGCTTGAAGAACCAAGGACTAATTCTCAGCTCATTAACTTACACATGTAAATTGGACTGTCCGGTCTCCCATCGTGGACACTATGGCTTTCTCTCACTATCTCTATCACTGTTTCTATCACTAGTCAGGGATGTTTGACAGCTGTAGCAAATGACTGCACAGACCTTGTAGGACAAAACTCCAAAACCATCATTCAATTCCTCAGCTGGAACAAGACAGATAGAGGTTAGAGAGAGAGAGGAGGGAGAGAGAGGAAAGACACCTTTAGCTGTATCACAGTCTGAACAGTTTCGTTCCTGCTGAGAACTTTGTAATTTCAGACAGGATCTTCTTAACCTCTCAAGCAAATTGGATGTTCCCCTGAAACCTTCCACTTCCCCTCACTCCCTCTGTAGTGACCGTCCTTGTTGATGTTACAGAAATCCTCTCTTCATGTAGGCTTTTCAACCCTATGGGCTGCTATGAGTTTCCTCAAGTTCCAGTATTAATACTGATCCTCCTTGATTTTCTTTATGGAAGAAATTATCCTCCTGAAACACTAGAGAATAGATTCATGAGAAGAGGTAAAAAATGCCTTGTCATTAGAAATCCATGCACATTTTGATGTGTGGCCTGTGATCTTAAGGGGTATAAAATAATTATATTCATATAGTTAAGGAGCATGTGACACACTATGCACAAGATAACAGAATTAAGTTGAACACACAACTTAAAAAGAAATTTAAGCATTTAATATGGCAAATTCCCAGATACAGAAATAGGGGTTTAGGATATTTCTAGTAAGGTTTAGATGGATCCTTTACTCTACTAGAGTGACAGATACTCTCTGAGCTGCCACTGGTGGCATCAGCAGAGATTGTTACAGGGACTGTAATATTTTAAAATTACTTACTACTCAAAAAAAGAAGTTTTATATACTGAAATTGTTCTTTCTGCATGGAGTGAATAATTTCTAATACAAGAAATCATCTTAACATTACACTTGCAGTAGCTCAGCTGCTGTCACTTCATAATTAACAGCTTGCTATTTAACTATCATGTTTCAATGCATTTTATTAATTAATTACTGATGAATAAACATATGAATGGTTTTTATTATTTTGTTGATAATGCTTGAAGAAATGTCTCTAGGGTACTTATGCTGGAATTCTGTTCCTACCCATTCCAGCCCACAATGATAACAATGATGATGCACAAAACCATCTTGACAGCATGAGCACATGTGAGCGAGGAAGTGAAAGGCATGGAGTGCTGCTTCCAGGAGTCTGCCTTGGGAGAAACAGCAAGAACAGGTTCTTGTTGATCTTTCTTTCATGTAACAGCTACAGAGAGAAATAGAGTTGGAATCCTTGTAACTTGAAAATTTTGAAAGAAGGACCAAGTCTGGCTGTGGGGACATGGTAAAAGCAGGCAGTCTGTGTCCTTCCCATAAGGATAAAGGAGTTACACTCTATGTTGTCTTGAACTGCAACACATAACAAACTCACCAATGCTTAGCTTCAAAATGTTGGTCAGCCTGTGAAAACTGAACCTTATCTGATGAAACTTCTGCTAGGAAATTCCTGTAAGAAAGGAGTATTTCATCTCATGAATGAGATTTCATTGTCTTCCAATGCAAAGCTCCTGAGGATAAGTTTCTGCCAGGCAGCCATCGTGGTGAGCTGCCTGTCCCTGGCCTCCACAGCAAGACTCTTATGCTAAGTTAGAAAGGAAAAGAAGTGCCTTTTCGGATTCACCTGCCTTGTCAAATACCCCACTAGAGTAGAACATTTAAAATAAATTGGCTTCTGATTTGCATCCTAAATATCATAATAATTTCTTTAAATAGAAAGACTAGAAACTAGAAATGCCTCTTTCTGAAGAAAACGTTTCTAGTACCTGCATCTATACACACTAGACGTTGAGTCTTTGTGGATTGCCGCAGTGCGCACCAACCACCCTGTGCGTACCTTGTTTGGTTGGGGCTGCAGCCTTCCAAAGGCAGGAGGGCTGTCAGGGAGCACCAAGGTCCCGACAAGCCCACCAGTGACACAGGCACTGGAGAGGAATGAAGGCTCAGGAGGGACTCTTTGACGGTGAACAGGGGCGGTTTATTTCCCCAAGACAGGGTGAGGATCAGGGAGCGAGGAGCCAGGAACACAGGGTAACAGGGGGGGCGAAGAGCCCTGGACAATGGTTACAGAGGATTTTATACCAGGAGAGAGCAGAGGGGATACCTTCAAAATTAACCAGTTGGGGTAACTCAGGGGGGCAGCACCAAGGTGGAATGACAGGTAACAAACCAATAATAATAGTGAGGGGTGGGGAGGTATAACGGGGAGCCAACTAACAACCAAGTAGCTCAGAACTTGCCAGAACATAATCAAAACTGGGAAAACCAGGGAGGAGACTACAAAAACCCAATAAGGGAGTGGGGATTAACATAATTCAAATATGTGGGGAAAAGGATCATGGGGGTAACACAGAGTCCCACTCTAAGTGAAAGAACAGGGAGATGCCTCAAGAACACTGCCTGAGCCTGCTCAGGTACACCACAACAGTGGGTCATCTGCTGTTGTAGCCTTTGCTGTTATTTAATACAGAGTTTAATTTAAATAAATATTTTTTTTTAATTTCCTGTTGTCATGATAGATAATTGACTCCCTCTTGGTAAATAATGGCCTCACACATCTTCCATATACTTCTTTGTCTGATCCAGCATTTATGTTATAGGAAGGAGCCCAATTATCATGTCACACTGTGCTACCCCACTGGAGATACTTCTTCACAAGAGCAAACATCTGTGTAAACCCTTGTGCAGAAAGATATCTTTGCAATATGTATGTGTTATTTCTGAGAAGTAAACTTAGGTCACCATGCTTCCTGGTTTAAAAGACAGATGTCTACCAAGGAAGGCAGGAACCTTCCCGGAACAGAAAGGTGACTCCTTCCCTTCAAATTATTATTATTTCAAAATTACAGGGCTTCCAGGCAAAAATATGAGAAAAGGAGTAACAGTTCTTTACTGGCAAATATATATATATATATATCAGAACAAACAACAACAACAAAAACAATAACCCAAGTTCTCTCACCTGTTAAGTAAATTTTTCCCTTTGGTGTAGTTACGACCACAACCGGCAGGGGGCGCTGTTGGCTCCCAGCAAGATCAAGGGGCTGCAATGGCTCCCCCGTAGCCCCAGGGGACACTCATGGCTCTCCACTACATCAAGGGGCTGCAATGGTTCCCTCGTGGCCTCAGGGGTGCTCCGATGCAAGCTCAGCAACCCCCTGACTGTGGTGTGGGAGCTTGGGTGAGGGGGAGGATGGGAGGTGCTCCTTTCGCAAAACTCACAGGCAGCAGCTGGTTTGCCCAGAGCAGCGGGCGGCAACAGGCAGCAAGGTAAACTGTAGCACTATGCCTGGAAACAGCCAAACGCCCTCTGTAACACACACAACCTTCCTCCTTGTCCACCAAGCCAAGAAAAGGGGCCCGAAGCTAGCTCCCCACTCCCCAGGCAAAAGTCCTGGACTCAGCTGCAATGGCTCTTGCAGTATTATGCCAACTCCTGAAAACCCCCCAGCGGGAGAGCCCATTCCCCAGGCAACACTTCCAAACTCTCTGGCCAACCCATTACAGTGGTATGCGAGAGTGCTTGGCTAACCCTTTTGTTTCTCAAACCCTTTGAAAACCACCACCTTTTTGCTTCTCCAACATGCAACAAATGGGAAGAAATAAATTTGAGAAATCTAAACCTCAACAGTGACCATAACTGACATTGCCCAGTTCTACCCTTGCTGGACTTGAATGGCAGTGAAAAAATTGAGTGGCTACTTTTATACCTCATCCTCCAGCTCCAGCATTCTTGCAGCAAAATGTGCTTCTGGAACATTCCATAGCTGTCAAAACATGTGCAAAGTACTGAAATAGTAGTAAATACAAATTATCCATCTAGATAAATATAGCCTTTGCTGCAGAATGATGAAAAGAGGCAGACAATAGGAGGCAGGACTAGCAAAGTAACTGTTTCCATTATATCCCTTCATCACTGAGAATATCACTAAAAGGTACAATTGTTCTTGTCAATCACACCTTTGTCTCATTTTGACTAAAACCTTCCACCTGCATTAGAAATCCATTAGCCATACTGCTTTTATGACAAGTTTGTTGCTCAAGGAGGGGGTTGGTTTAATCCCTTTTATAAAAGCATTCTTTAATCTCAATTTTCGTGTCTATTTTACATGGTAGCATGAGATCACTGAGCTGCCTGCGTGTAGTGGTCCCAGGCAACTCAAACAGGACCAGACAAAATAGGTGGTCACTATGAATAATTCATAACGTTTCCTCAATTTGCTTCAGCAGCTTATAAGAGGTCTTACCATGGATGGTAGGACAAATTTTTGGTTATGAGGGCATTGTGAAGATCAGTAATTGTAGGCAAAAAATCTCAGGCCTTGAACCATGAGTTGAAATGATTTATTCATAAAAAATAATTATGTCCCCTGATTCAGGATGAAACTGGGAAGCCTGTACTGACCAGTGATTTTGAGCATCTAATCTCAGTGAACCCTAAAGCGAAAAGATTTTCAGAGAGAATACTTCATTTTTTGAGAATTAGGTTTCATGAGGATTTCAAGCCTAATACCATAAGCTACCATAGAGGCAACATTGCCTTGATTTTGCTTTTTATTTCATATTGAAAACTAACTGGAAAATTAATTTTTTGCTTACTTGGAAATACAACCACAATTGAAATAAAGGTCCTTAAATGCTCCTAAAAAATACACCCTTTGTATATTGCAAAAGTACAAAGAAAAAAAAAAAAGGCTTGAAAGACTTATCAAGCTGTGACCTCTCAGAAGGTAAACCATTTTTTGTCTCAGTTACATTTTTTGTGTGTGTGTGTCCATACATGGTGGTGATCCAAATAACAAAGTTAATACAAGAGATTTTGCCTAAATGATGAAATAGATTTTTAGAAAGAAAATAAAATACATCTCCAAATATGATTAGCCCCATATAGAAGTTTGCATATGATTGTAATGAACTAATGAACTCAAAATAAAGAAGTAGTAGTATGGTTTTTCCACAACAAATAGAAAACAGCAATGTGCTTATGAAACACAGGTATTATTGAGTCATTTCTAGAACACTATGATGTTTCCTTTGCAGAGATGAATCTCAGATTAATAAATGATTTGCCTTAGAATTTCAGAGCTTTGCTGACTGTGTTAAAGATCTCACAACGGCGAACTGTTTTCTTAAAAATATTACTCATTGATCAAAACCCACAGTGTTAGTTTGGTTGTTTGAGGGAGTGGAGCAAGGGAAAAAGAACAATTGATTCCCCACAGGAAAAAAAAAAAAAGAAAGAAAAAAAAAAGATTATTTGCAATTCTGGGTTGTGTTTGAAAAATAATTCTGATCACTGGGGAGAACTACTTTACTATATTGCATTTGCCATTTTCCAAATTATGATTTCTGGAAAGACAAAACATTTTGTTTCAAAATGATGTTATAATTTGAAATTAGCCTATACTTTATATAAGGGGGGTGTTAGTGTTTGGTTTCGGTTTTTTTTGCTGAGCCTATATATCATCCAAACATGTTGTCAAAGATGCTATAAAAACAACCTAGATTTTTCTTTTCCTGAACACCAATACTTCAATGGCAATGAAGAAGCTTTGGGAAAAACAGATTCTTTTCTACAGAAAGGTAACATTCAGGTTATTGTGCAGTTAACTAAATTTATAGCTAGGTGCTCACTGGAGGGAACCATTGAAGTGTTCAAGTGGCTTTCTTTCAATGTAGTTTAGGTATTACCTGGTGAGGTAATATGAGGAATGAATAATTTTATAGGGTCATGACCTTCTTACTTACTATCTACAGATAAGGATTAAAATAAAGTGGAAAGGCAGCTATTTAGACTGGTAAAATTATTTTCTTTCTTTCCCTTATGTACCATACTTGTCCTCTGTGCACATTCTTTCTCCTACACTGGAAGCTTTTACTCTTTTTTTTTTCTTTTTTAACATATGCTTTTCAAGGTCTTCTGTAGTCCTTTATATTCTATACGTGTCTGTCGTGTTCTCTAGGACATTGCAAATGCTTTGTAAAACCTTCTTTCTTCCTCATCAGTACTTTAAAGGAGTGAGGTGCTTGGGCAGAGCTGTTTGCAAGAGTTGTTTTGAACCTGAGTCAGTCTTGAAATCTGTTTCTGAAAGTCTTGGTGTGTGTACTTGTTATGGAATGTAGGAGATAAAAGGTTCTGCATAATGGCTTGGCATACACGTTCACGGTCCTTCCTTTTCCTGCCTGACAGGTACACTATGCCACACTTTCATATTTGGTTTTTTTTGTGTTTTGTTTGCTTTTCTTTTTCTTGTCCAAAACAAAAATATTTTAAACCAAAAAGCATTTCAAATCTCAGTAAGTAGGATTTAACTTGGAGAGACAGATTTGATGGATGGACCACTCAGTGGATAAGGAACTGGATGACCTCACACAGAGAGTTGTGGCCAATGGCTCATTGTCCATGTAGAGACCAGTGATGAGTGGGGTTCCTCAGAATCAGTACTGGGGCTGATTCTGTTCAACAGCTTTGTTGGTGTGATGGACAGTGGGGTCGCTGATGACACCAAGCTCTGTGGTGCAGTCATACGCTGGAGAGAAGGGGTGGATCCAGAGGGACTGGACCAGGCTGGAGAGGTGGGAACCTCATGAAGTTCAACAAGGCCAAGTGCAAAATCCTACACCCGGGATGGGGCAATCCTAGACACACCAACAGGCTGGGTGGAGAAGTGATTAGGAGCAGCACTGAGGAGAAGGACATGGGGTGTTGGTTGATGAAAACCCAACATGAGCCGGCAGTGAGCACTTATAGCCCAGAAAGCCAAACAAATCCTGGGCTACATCCAAAGTCCCACGGGCAGCAGGAGAGGGAGGGGATTCTGCCCCTCTACTCTGCTCTGGTGAGACCCCCACCTGCAGTGCTGCATCCAGCTCTGGGGTCCCAGCACAGGAAGGACAGGGGACTGTCGGAGCCAGTCCAAAGGAGGCGGTGAAGTTGATAAGAAGACTGGACCACCTACCCTAGGAAGACAGACTGAGACAGTTGGATCTGTTGAGCCTGGAGAAGAGAAGGTTGTGTGGAAAACTCATAGCAGCATTCTCATATCTGAAGGGGCCTTACAGGTAAGCTGGAGAGGGACTATTATCAGGAACTGTAGTGACAGGACAAGGAGTGATGGATACAAATTGAAAGAGAGGAAATCTACATTAAATATTAGGAAGAAATTCTTTATTGTGAAAGTGGCAAAGCACTGGCACTGGTTATCCAGAGAAGTTGTGGATGCCTGCCGTGGTTTGATACTGGCCAAACACCAGGCACCCACAAAAGTCATTCGCTCACCCTCTTCTGCTATAGATGGGCAGAGGAGAGGGAAAAAAAAATTAACGAAGGACTCAAGAGTTGAGATAAGGAGTGGGTCTAGGTTCTGTGCTGGGGAATTGCTTGCCATATTTTCGCCGCCAGCCATGTGGTCCTGCTGCCACCGAGTGGGCAGTGGTGGCCGCCGCAGCACTGGTGCCATTTAACGCCACTCTTCATGCGGGGTGCTGGGAAAGAGAAGCCGCCGCCCCTGTCCTTGTGCCCTCAGCGTGGCTGGCTTGGGGCAGCCAGGCAGGCAAGGCTTGCCGTGGGCCACGCCAAGGTGGTGGCGCCCTGCCACCCCTGGAAAAAAACCCTGCGCTTGCACTGTTTTGATTTTCTTCTTAAATATGTCATCAAAGAGGCGTTACCAACCTCTCTAATTGGCCCTGTAGCATGTCCATCTTCAGAGCCATCAGAGATTGGCTCTGCCAGACAGGGTGGAAGCTTCTAGCAGCTTCTCACAGAAGCCACTTCTGTGGCCCTACCCTGCTACAAAAAAGTCAGGCCATGCAAAATCAACACAATCCCCCATCCCTAGAAGCATTCAAAGCCAGATTGGATGGGGCCCTGAGTAACCTGGTCTAGAGGAAGGTGTTCCTGCCCATGTCAAGAGGATTGGGCCTAGATTATCTTTAAGGTCCATCCCCTTACCATTCTGTGATTCTATGATGCATATTTTCTTTGTGAATGTGGCCTTTTATTTTCTTTGTGAGCTCCCATGATTGGAAAAATATATTGCTTTTTAACTAAGGCTCTTAAACGCCTGCTTTTGCCTGACAGTAATATCTTTCTTCTTTTACTTGCACTGATTTTTGAATGTGAGGATTTTGCTGTGCTGATTTCAGTGCAGTTACCCATGATTTGCATATGAGAAACAGAAAAGTGATTTTATTTCTTCCAACCTGTAAAAAACCCCAAACTTTCCTACTGTGTTCATGTTTCAGTTGCAAACTCAAACAAATTACCTTATAGATACGATAGATATGTCTAAGCATGTAAGAAATATTGTTATGCCAAAAGTTGTTCCCTTGAGCAGAATTTAGTTTTTGTTATTTTATAAGCATATCAGACAGACTCTTTTTTTTAGTCAAAATGAAAACCTGTATTACAAAGCCAAACAAAACCAACTCCCTAAATCCTTTCAGAACTGCTGCTAATTTCCTGCTATTTAATTTCCTATTGACAGTTGTGATCATATTTTGGAGGTAGCAGTGTGAGATTTTCTCATTTTCTTCTGGACCAAGGATCATGACTAAATTAAAGTAGGTATTTCTTAGGATATGTACTCCTATCCAAGCATTAAACTACTGTAGAAATTGTTTGAATCATCTTTCAAAAGTGAATTAAGTTCCTTCCTCTTCTAAACTTTTTTAGCTCAGATGTTTTAAAAGCATGATTAAAGTTTTTAGATTATATCAGAGTCCTTTTATGTTCTTGTATCTTCTCTTCAGTACAGATGTTCACCAGCATCTTACAGCCAGTCCAAGAAATCTGTTTTATATAGTTATTTGCACATATGAACGCAAACAGTAGTGTGCAAAAAAAGAAAACATCTCATAAATGTCTCTTTATTTACAAGATGAAGTCTTCTTTTGCCCCATATTTATCAGAAATACCAGAAGGGGAGAATATACCATCATTTGATCCATTGTGTCAAAAATATTATTGTTGTCCTCTAGAGCACATATTTTATGAGGTGCAGCTGTGGGAGCTGGGTGGGGGTCAGCCTGGAGAAAAGGAGGCTCGGGGAAAACTTATCACTCTCTACAACTCCCTGACAGGAGGGTGTAGCCAGGTGGTGGTCTGGCTCATTTTCCAAGTAACAAGAAATGGGGCTAGAGGAAATGGCATCAAATTGTGCCAGGAGATGTTTAGACTGGAAATCAGGAAACATTTTTTTCACTGAAAAGGTGGTCAAGCATACGAATAGCCTGTCCAAGGAAACAATAGAATCCCCATCCCTGGAAATGTGCAAAAGGTATTTGGGTGTGGTGTGGAATATGGGGTTATATTTGTTAAAGTTGTTAAGGCTTATGCTCACCTGAAGGCCGTGTGGGAAAGGCACAGCTGCAGGCTGGGCAGTTGGAAGTTGGTTGAGGGGTGAGAGTCAGTTACGAGTGAGGACAGAGTCTGTTGAATGAGAGTTGGAAGTGAGATTGTGATTGGCTGGAGGAGCGCGTGGACAGCATATGAACGGGAAGCTGGTTGGGTGATAGAATGCATGGGCAGCAGCACTGCAGCTGAGCCAGCCAATGGGTGCCCTTCTTCCGTTAAGTTCTGTTAGGCTTCGATTTGGTTTTGGTTGTGTCCGGTGGAAATTAAGGATATAAAGAGGGGGCAATTTCTGGCAATAAAAGGACCTTTTTCAGAGGTATAGGGATGTCTGTGTCTCTTTGTTCCCCACTGCTACAGTGTGGCACTTGGGATTATGGTTTTGTGGTGAATATGGTGGTGTTGGGCTAATGGTTGGACTCAAAAATCTCAGAGGGCTTTTCCAGCCTTCTTCCAGTACCAAGACAAGTTCTTATATCAAAAATAATGGCAAATTCATTCCTTTTCAAGAACTAGGGAAATTTAAGACTTCAGAATTCTCAGTGCTCATGTCTTGGCTTATTTCACTTGACATTTTAAGATTTTAAAACTCAAAAAGAAGCTGAAGCTTCTCTCAGCTACAGAAAATGAGCATTAGAATTTATCCTTTTCAGATATGATGGCTTCACACAGGTCTAATTGAAAGTTCCATATATCACTAAAACTATGTTTAACAGTGCCGTTATAAATATAAAGCTTTTCTTATATATGTGGAAAAATGCTTTGTGCATGAAAGGTCATTCAAGGAAGATTCCTTTTCTCTCTTCAGAGGTACTTAGAAATATGGTACCATAAATTACTCAGAACTTTATGAGGTCATTATCAAAGTCTAGTAATGAGAGAAAAATGAACAAGCACCTCAGTTTTGATATTTTGCTCCACTGAAGAATGTTAAGAAGCCTACGTATATCATAAGAATCTATTAATGGAAATTACTGTTTTAAGTAAGTGAAATTTTTTATTTTGCCTCCCTAATATTTTTCCTTATTCCTCTTTTGCAAATTCCTCAGAACTCCGTGTTTATGAGAGGATCAAGTGTTGTTCATTAGCTATATGCTTTACAACAGCTTTTACTGTTTCAGCTGGGCAGATTCATGTATAAGTATTTTGCATGTGTAAAAACCTGAAATAGAGCGTGTAAAAACCTGAAATAGAGCATGCAAAAACTGTGATTTGTAATGGCATATATAAAGGAAAAGCAATATATGTTGAAGTGAAAGAAGAAACAGTGTATAGTTTCTGATGTTCAAAGATCAAGTACCATTTTTATTCATAATGGATTGAAATAAGTGAGATACTTGCAAAGTAAGATAAGATATGCTTGTTTAAAAATGGCACTCCTGGAATAGGTGGTATTGTAAGAAGTAATGTTCAGGTTAAGTGACAAGATGTTCCAGAACAGCAATTTTTATTACCCAATTCCTACCACTGATCCACAAAAGGAAGAGGATAAGAAACCTCTTTTTAAAAAAAATTGTAGGTCAAAACTTTGGCTAATTTTATTTTATATAATTGCTCAAACTTGCCAGATCTTATTTCCGGTTGGAAAAGAGCAAGTAAAATGTTAATTCTTTCTCTCTTCTCTTGCCTATGACAATTTTGCCTGATCCTTCTTACATTGTCAACTATTATCTAAAACCTAACCTTAATACTTTATTTATTAATCATCTTACAAAAAGCCCTGATAAATCTAGGTTTCTTGAGTCATCTCCCTGTATCTCCCCAGATTCTCACAAGTTTATAAAACCTTGTGCTATTGAATATTTGTGTTATTTTACACAATATGTTGGAACTTACTAAATTAGTTAAATATCAAGAAAATATATGCTCAGAGTTGGGCTACGGTTAATATTTAACTAAATTAAGAATGTAATGTCAGAACATCAGTAAGCTATTTATAAATGCTGACCAATCATTAAATCATCAAATTCCTTCCAAATATAAGCACATTTCATAGTGCTGAAAGAGGCTTCTAAAATGCCATCTGTTACATTATGAATTTTAGCTCAATAATGTTCCTGAATTTAATTTATTTAATAGCTTGGGGCCTGTTGCGTATTTTAACAATGAAATGTATGAACTTCAGCCCTAAGGCGAATTATAAAATTTACTTTCAACATGTCTACTCTTGTGCGATGGTTAAAGACCTCCCTTCTTCATTTCCCCCATAGAATTAATAAAATGCATGTTTTAGTCTGCAGTCTCAACAGTCAGGTTTTAGTGACCTCAGGGTTGTCCAGGGGGTTAGAACCCCCCAAAACAGGCAGAGAAATATTCCCTGCACTTTGGACTCCAACACCTCTATGTATCAAAAAATTACAAGCAATTAGTTTATGTCCCCTCTCAGGATTTTTAAACATGGAACACAGAAATGATGCTTTCGTTAGCAGTAGTTTTCTGGAACAGTTGTTATAGTTTAATCGCAGTGTGTTTTCCTTCTGGATATTCCTGAGGGTGATCTTGTCTCTCTATTACCCTATTCCTGTCTGCAAACACACATCAGTACTTCCAAGAATCCAAGAATATGAGAAAGTTGCAACACCCACCAAGGCAGTAAGAGCAAAATTTGGATACTTAAAGAAAAGCGTAAGTGAAATTCAAAAGATATCAATAGGAGTGTCGCTGTAGGGTGGAGGTAACAAATTGTGCGACTTTGTTGTTGCCATGTGGTGACTGAACTTGCAGGCAAAATATTTAAAAAGGCAACAGATGTCTGAGTTCAAACAAAGATACAACTGGGAATTTTGATATTTTGGAACTGGGAGTAGATAAAGGACCAAGCAAGTGCAAAAAATAATATAGTGTAGAAAACTTTCCTGCTTGTGCATTAGTTTATGTTCTACCTTGAAAGAAATTTGAAAAAAATTGAGAGAGCAAAGTATTTTGCCAGTGAGGAGAGGCTTGAAGGATCTGAGCAGTTGTTTATACAACCCCGTCTCCACTTTAAAACTGAGATTATGCCCAATCCTTGTACAAGTTCTGTGTACCTTCAGCATAGTTTCTGGTTCAGCAGGGCTTCTTGTTTAGTACTGAGAGGGACCAATCTCATTTTTTATTTATGGCTCAACCTATGTTATATTGCTCTGGGGCTGTACTCATGCTGGGAACCCTGTTCCCAGGGAGGCTTCACCTGAAAGCCAATCACGGGAAGGAAAGCTTCCACAATCGGACTGCAAGCGACCTACCCCCGCCTGCCACTGGCCGGTGAGGCAAATGCCGCAATGTCCGGGAAGAATGCCCACGAAAAAATGCCCTTGAAAAAATGCCCCGGAAATCAGGCTGAGGAGGCTTACCACATAAAAGCAGTTAACTGCGACACAAGCGGAGCCATTTTGCTTTGGGTTTCCTGGATGGATCAGGAGTTCCCTAAGAGGGTCAGCTTGACCCTCCTCCCTCCCTCGCCTTTTCCTCCCTGCGGTCCTGTTGCAGAGCAGAATGAGTTAAACAACATGAACAGTACGCTTAAAATGCTGAAGATTGTACAGCAAGAGCTGTGAGAAAGAAGTACTGCAGAAACTGAGAAAGATACATAAAGAAGGAACTGCAGAAGCTGTGTTTCCCTCCCAAAGAACAGAACAGCCTGCTGTGATAAGTAATTGTGCAAAAGAAAAAGTATACATTACGGCCTGCTATGTACTTAGTCGCACACAGAACAACTGGAAATTTTTATGCAGAAGCTAAAATGGTATAAATATCTGTGCCTTTTGTCAATAAACGTCCTTGCAGCATCACAGTGCTTGGTCCATCTTTCAATCGCTGTCACGGTCCTGCTTCTCTGTCCGCACCTGTCCTGCTCCGCTTCGCCGTTTCCGCGAACCAGCTCGTCGCCGCGACGACTTGGTGTTCTGCTGCTCCCCCTGACGCGGTGACCACCGCTGCCGCCGTGTTCCCTGCGATGCCCGTGGCAACAAAGCCGCAGCACGAGCCCGCAGCCACCACGCCCCGAGCCTGACCGCCCGCGGCTGCCGCACGAGTGCCCTGTAGCCACGGCAGCCTGTTCTTCGGCAGGAGGGACACACAGCCCGCCGCTGTTTGGAAATCGCGCCCAGCCCGCCACGGGAGCCACGCAGGCTCATCGCAGCCTGCAGCACACACGCTCTGTTTGCCGTGCTGACGCTGACAGAGCGCCGGGGTTCTCATGGTAACGCTGTCCCTGTCTTCTGTTTCTCTCTCTGCTCTCGTTTCTACCCCCCTTTGGTAGGAACACTTACCCTCCTTTATCAATAAACAGTTCTCAGATATAATATTGCCACATTTAGGCTTTATTTTCAGCTGAGAAATCTATCAAAAAGAATCCTTCCCGATTCCCCCTTTTTACAGGGAATGGGACAAGTACACAATTTATACAACGTACAAGAGGGTTTTATGAAAAATGGTGATCCCCTGCTTTACTGTTCAGTACGAATGGGCCCATAATAAGTAGCGTAGGATATCTTTATAACGATATGTATTTGCATTCAGATGCGTGATTTCTGCCTTCTACAAAACATATCCCAGTATCGGCACTTGATTATTATGGTATTTATACTACTCAGGTGGCTTTGGTCAAAAATATTACTAACTAAAAGCAACAGCACAGCGTGTTCAAATTAAAAAATAGTTTAATAGTAATATAAAATACTATATAATAATCAGTGCAGCAATAGACAGTCCCAGCAGAAAACAAAACATTGTACTTTGCTTTTTCATTGAGGTATTTTGCACATGCACAATGCAGTAAAAGTTTGGGGTCCATACCTGGAAGGACAAAGATTGTGCATTTTGTTTTATTTTATTTTATTTTATTTTTTATTTTATTTGCCAGAATGTTACAAATGGATATATAATTAAATTTATGCAGCTGAGGAGATTGTCCCTCTCATTTGAATACTGCAATCTCAGCATTTACTTTTAGCATGCCAAGTGACAGGTATTTGTACTGCAGGACTCTGTATGCATTTATCATGGACTCAGAGATGACATATGACTCGCAATGAGGGAATCTAACAAACATTCTTTTCCGTATTTTATACTTTTTGCAAGGGAAAAAGGTTTGCAAATCATTAATATATGGTCTTTTATTATTTCTGCATTCCCTGTCCCATCTTTCTGACAATTTCCAATTGAGAGTGTTCCTGCTAATGTTGCTAACCTGAGCTTCTGCCCTTACTGCTGCTCTTTCACATTATAGCAGGTTTTGGTAGCAGAGTTTATTTCCATACGTGCATTTGGATTATGGAGTCAAGTGTACAACTGGATGATACACTTGTTTAGTATATTCTGTCACTGTGAGATAGCCTACTGAAAAAAAAATCTGTGTTTTCCTGTGTAATGGAAGAATATGTTTCCACTCATTTTAAAAAATCAATTTTTAGTCTATTAGCATTTTTTTATTATTTACGGCTTTCTATGCTTTCTCTTCTTCTGACACTGTACCTGATTCTGGAAAACTCACAGATATACTCCTGACTTTTTTTCTATTTGTCACTGAAGACACCAGGGTCAGTTACATCCTTAATCTAAATTTGTTTCTACTTATGGATAGAAAACATTTATGTAGGTTCACTTAATGCCTAACTCACCCTTGAATAAATCCCATTATTACTACACCTAAAACAGGGACAAATCCCAGAGTAACAGCTATTAAGAATTAAATTACATTTGAAGTTTTAAAGAAAAAAATATTCTTTGCCTCTCTTTCTGTGTCTCCCAGCCAACAACATACACACAGTTACTTTTTGCCTAATTGCATGCAAATGTAATTATAATAATGCAAAGCTGTGTATTATTGAAGGCTATGAACAAGTTATTCCCAGAGCTGTGTGAAAAATAGCGTGAAACAGATATGTGTCGCTCTGGAGAAATTAGACAATTCCATGAAAAAGAAAGACTTTTTGTTTTAAATATATCATCTGATCATTGTTAATCTCTTCACTTTATGAACTGCACTTTTTTCTTTAACGGAATTTACTGAACATCTCTCCAACAAAAACAAAACCCAGATATAAAATAAATTTCTCAGGGCTTTTTGTCTTTGAGAAAAAATAAATTTTGCCCTCACCAAACATGATTAAGGTCATGCTTTTAGTTATGCCAAAGATGGAAAGAGTCCAAATAAAGATATAACAGCTGTAGGTACTGTCAGTAATTAAACACTATATAACAGACTTTTGCACCTACAACTGTCAGTGCTGACATTCTTCCTTTTGACTTCTGTGACTTTTCACATTTTTCCCTTTCACGTGCTTTCCCAGAGGCACCAACACCCAACAGAATCTCTTAAGAAGAAAGACTGATCAGAACATCTTGCTACACCTGACCACATGAAGTGAGCATTTGCAGGGCCCTGTTGACAAGGAAAATCTGTAGGAGAATTAGTTTTAATTACAAAGATGGGCGAAGTTCCTGCGTTACCTACACCAGTCTAGCTGGTGGCATGCTCCCACTGGGATAAGTGGATCCTGGCTACTGTATGGGACTGTTGCCTGTTTCAAAACCAGTCAGGATGAAACAGAGAGGTACTAAGGAGGGAAATTAAACAAGTCAAGCTTGGGTTTTCACACAGAAAAATTTTAAAAGGTTTTGTGAATGCATGAAATATTGGAAAGGGTGACTTTTAGATCAGGTGTTAATCATCTGACAAGAACAATGATTTACAGTTAAATTATGGATATGTGCGTGTCTGCAAGACTTAGAGGATCAGAAAAGAGAAAAAACCTGCCTGTTAAATTAAACTGATAATCCAGTGATTTGCAGTACAGGTCACATTTCCTTGTTTAGAGAAAAGTAAGATGAACAATCCTGATAATGCCAGCTGATGGTGCTGTTATTTATCTAGAGTTTTCCCAAAGACTACTTTGTACATAAACCTGGCAGCATGTAGTTACTGCCAGTGTCTCACCCATCTTGCCTGTCTTCTGTGTGTTTTATTTTAGTTCCAAGATTTTGTCCATGCCCTGTCATTTTACATCTGTGGCACCCAATACATAAGCAGTTAGTCAGCATATAAGCAGATAATTGACATCAACAAAAATGAGACACAAGCATATACTTATTATATAAGTTAGTAGCAACTTCCTTGTATCTGCCTTTTTCTTTTCCTTGCATGGGCATCAAAGATTGTAGCACTGAATATAATTTTTGAGGTCCTATCTCTGTGATTTCATGTCATATAGGAATAATGCATGTTGTTTTTCTCACTACATTTTCGTTAACTAGGAATTCTCATGAATAAAGGATGAATTCCAATATGAGGAAGAAATTTGTTTCTGAGCTATCGGTTGAGACCAGGGTGAATTTTCTTACATTATTGTTGTTCTCCAGCAAATTCAATTAATTAATTTTTTAAATCAATTACATCAGGCTTGTGAATTGCATAAAGTTATACAAATATCAGTCAAAATCTTGATGGGCATAGAAGATCCGTTTTGGCCTGGAATGCTAAAATTTTTTTCCATAAAAAAATACTCAAGTAAAATTGTGACAAATAAGATACAGGTTAAACACCAAAATACTTTCAGTGAGCCATCTTTTCTTCTTTACTTTAAAGCCAATAAAAGTAGTGACAAAGCCAAAACAGTTGCTATGTATTTTATTCTTATATTTTTCTTCCTCAATCAGTTGGGAGAGAAGAAAATGGTAATGTTTTTGCTGCCCTAACACTGACCCCAAACCAAAGTGGACCAAGTAATTAACTAACTCACTCACTCACAAACTTGAGATGGAAGTCTTCAAAATTTTCACTGTATGATCAATATAATTTGTTGGAGTGGTTGAAACCCTCATCCATTTGCCAGAGAGACCTGAGGCAAAAGACACCAAGCCTATTCAGTGGCTGGACCTTACCACTTCTCATTAACTCCAAACTTAGGGTGAGAAACTGTGTTACCTCCATGATCCTTTTCCCCACATATTTGAATTATGTTAATCCCCACTCCCTTATTGGTTTTTGTATTCTCCTCCCCGGTCTTTCCCATGTGGTTATGTTCTGGCAAGTTCCAAGTTACTCGGTTGCTAGCTGGCTCCCTGTTATACCTCCCCACCTCTCCCTGTTATTATTGGTCTGTTACCTGCCATTCCACCTTGGTGCAACCCCCTGAGTTATCCCAATTGGTTAATTTTGAGTGTACTCCCTCCCCTGCTGCCCGGTATAAGTTACTGTGTAACGCCCAGTTTGGGGCTCTTTGCTCCCCCAGTTGTCCTGTGTTCCTTACCCTGTGCTCCCACGACCTCCATCTTGGAGGAATAAACCCTTCCCTGCTTTAACCTAAAGAGCCCCCTTCCATCTCTCATTCTTCTCCTGCACCTGTAACATCAGTGGGCTAGTCGGGTCCTAAGTGAGAGGACCTGGCAGCCCTCCTGCCTTGGAACCAAGCCAGCTGCTCCCGCACCGGCGGCGGGAAGGCTGCGCGCGCCGCTCCGCCCAGCCGGACTAGGCACTCCCGGGCGGGGTGGTTGGGCATGCGGCTTCCGCGACAATAATTTTTTAAAAATCTGTTCTATTATGACTCTGGTCAAATGTTCTAATCAGCAGAAAAAACATCAATGGTATTGTTCCTGTTTTTTCCTTCTAATTTGGTTTTTCCTACTCTGAAATTACTGTCTGGAGTAAATTGATACCTCAGTGCTCTCGTGTTCTCATGTTCTCTCATACCAGCTATCTCCTCACTTTCATAATCAAGCAATTTTTCACTGGGTCTCAGCTGCTATTGAGGCATGTGAAGATGTATCACTGGTAATCAGAAGTTGAATTTTTAATGTTTATGCAACTGGAAATGTGAAGTTATAAAGGCGATTCGATTAATTTCTGTGCTCAAAGTGCCCTGGTTTTCTTGTGGGAAAAATGGATCTCTGCATTTTTCCTGCTTGTATTTTCATTGTGGTGTATTTTTTACATTCTTAATTTTCACAGATCTTATGGAAAGTGGTTTTTTTTCTCATGAGTTTGTTTAAGCATACAGAGGTGACACGCGGAATGACTCC
>VZTG01003324.1:0-132983 GCA_013397845.1 Melanocharis versteri | reverse complement strand
CAAAGCCACCCCATTTCTGGGGGACAGATCTGAACCCGCCTTCAGAGGCAAAATTGAAGTTAAACTGCAGATCAACGTTATAGAAACATGGTTCTGCCTGATTTGAGCCACACGACGCTTTGATTTATAGAATTAATATGTTGTATAAATGAAATCATGCCCTGGGCCTGAGGCAACACAGATAACAAAGATTCCTGAAACCTATGGGAACCATAACCATTGATCATGTGAGAGCTTTCACTGATTTCCTCAACATGGCTAAATTTAGATTTAAAAATTAATTCTATTTTAAAAATTTAAATTTAAATTGTCTGCAGAAAAGAGACCCTGAGCTGTCATTTCTCCTCGTCACCCAGAGTGCTTTACCCTTGTAGTAACAACGAGCTCTGGCCCTGGATTCCCATCAGGAATGCAGAAACATGCTTTGCATGGTGTCCTGGGGGGAGTTTGCAGAGGCTGGAGATGGATCTGGAGGTGCTTCCCACACACTGCCAGCACTGGAATCCAGTAATGATGGCCATGTTTAGGGAAATCCGCTGAGAAATGGAATTTGCATGGATTAGGAGGGGAATCTCAGCCGCTGCCGCTCTCAGGAGTGTGGAAAGGCAGGAGCCTCAATGCCCAGAGATCAGCACTGCTCTGAGGGCACTTACAGCTCAATTATAGGGCCTGGAAAATAAGCAGGGATTTCAGACAGGCAGCAGCCTCTACCACGGTCAGGTGTCACCTGAAATTGGACAGGGAATGGAGGAGGATGTGGGAAATGACTCTTCAGTGAGAAACAGAAACATTTTCTCCTCATCTGACCGACCCCTGATGTTCCTAGTGCTGTTTCTTTGCCTGCTTTTATATCTTACATCTAAAATGTTCTCCTTTTATCCTCATTTATTTAAATACACTGGAAGTATTTTATGTTTAATAGCATTCATCTTCTGGAAATGCACAACTTCTCTTTTTTACACGTAAATACATCCCTTCTCTTTGTAAGTTGTCTATGGACACAATCCTTGAGCAGAAATTTTGATCATGTGTTAAATAAGGTGGACAGCAAAGACATTTTATTCCATTTCCTTCATTCTTTCTTTTTAACAGATGCATATGAAGATGGTGTTTACCTGCTGACATCATTTACTGCTACGCAGGTAATCACATTAGCTCATACTTATTTCATAGTCACTTTCAGTGATTTTATTGTGTTTTTAACGATGGGTATTTTAATTTGTTTCTTCCTAGTGTCTACATTAAATTGTGCTTGCAGTTGATTAGGCTACAAGAAATGTGATTAAACTATGTTAAGAATGAATTTAGGAGTGATTCTGAAGCGTATTGTTAAATAAAATAGTCAGATTCCACTTCTTATCGTAACCAGTGGAATATCTGGAAATAAATTAGGCTCTAATTATAGGGACTTTTGGCTTAAAAGAAAAGCTCTTTCTGTTGCAGGAGAAAACACACTTTCCTATTTCATTATTTTCCAGTGTGCCACGATGTCTTCTAATTTTATCCACACTGCTCTTTCTTCTCATTTAATTCTGTCTTTGTCAAATAAAAGGGTGTTAATTGCTAAGAAAGGGAGTTTGTTTTGCTAACACTCAATATTTGCAGTTGTAAGGAGATTATAAAATAAAAGCACCTTTCCCTGCTCTTACAAAAGCTGGGTAAGGAAAAGCCTAATTAAAGACGTCTCGAATCAAGCAACAATGAGAAACACTCACCCTCCGAGCACTAAATACATGGAATTATGTCACAGCACATTTGTGTGGGACCCGGGTACATCCTAAAGAAATCCAAAATCTACTTAAAATCAGAGTAACTGAATTGAGAGGGAACCTGTGAGTGCTGTGGGAGGGGATGGGGAGGCAGGAGCTGTTCTGGAGGGCAAAAAGGAGGAGGAGAATTACCTGGAGCAGCTCTCAGAGCACCTGGAAGTGAGCCAGGGGCAGGGAAGGAGGGGGTTGTCCTGCAGCCCTTGCTGCCCATCCAAGGGTTGGGAATTTCTTGTTGCTTCACCCCTTGCATCAATCAGCTGAGTGGCAATTAAAGCACAGCAGAGCCCAGGGTCTGGCCAGGTTAACAAAGTGGAGAAAAGCTTTCAGTATTTGGAAAATAAATAACATCACACAGGTATCAGGAAAAATTTTGGGAAAAAAACCCTGGAGTGAGGACAGCAAATGAAAAATCAAGTGGCCTTCATGGAATTATAGAATGGCTTGGGTTGGGAGGGACATTAAAAATCATCTCAATCCACGGGCAGTGACGCCTTCCACTGCCCCAGGCTGCCCCAAGCCCTGTCCAGCCTGGCCTTGGGCATTTCCAGGGATCCAGGGGCAGCCCCAGCTCCTCTGGATTTCTCTCATCCCCATCTCTGATGTTTGTCTCTTTCTCGTCCTTTCAGAACACTCTGGATATCAGAGTTATACACCAGATTTACGCTGACCCCAACAACCTGATGTTTACTGACATCAAAGTGCTGGGGGTGCCCTCCGATGTCAGCGGGGTGACAGTGTCACAGAGCGGGCAGGCAATCTCATCAAACCACGCCTTCAACTACAACAGCACCACGAAGGTGAGACCTGCCTGAAGGGTTAGAAAAGGTTCCCACCTGCATTCGTGCTCTTAAACATGCAGAGATGCAGCTGGGGGACCCTATTTCAAATAATTATATATTTAGCATATTTAAAATAATTGTATATTTAGCATATTTCAAATAATTGTATATCTAGCATATTTCAAATAATTACATATTTAGCATATTTCAAATAATTATATATTTGCCATATTTAAAATATTTATGTCTACCCTATATAAAGTTTGTATATTCAGCGTATTTCAAATATTTGGATATTTAGCATATTTTAAACATTTGTGTATTTACCATATTTCAAATATTTTTATATGTACCATCTTAAAATTTTTCTATATTTACCATATTTAAAATTTTTATATTTGCCATACTATTATTTACCATATATAATTTACCATTATATTTTTAGATTTAGCATATTTCAAATAATTGTATATTTACCATATTTAAAGTATTTTCTTTACTATACTTTTAGTATTTGTATATTTAGCATATTTGAAATATTTTTTATATTTAGCGTATTTCAAATATTTTTATTTACCATATTTGAAACATTTTTAGATTCACCATATTTAAAATATTTCTAGATTTACCATATTTTAAAATTTTACATTTAGCATATTTAAAATATTTATATAGTTACCGTAATTAACTATTTGTATATTTACAATATTTAAAATATTAACAGATTTACCATATTTATAATATTTCTGTATTTACCATATTCAAAATATTTTTATGTTTGCCATATTTAAAATAGACCAATTTTCAGAAAGATGCCCAAGCTGCCATCAGGTGATGATTCTTTCTCACCATTTAATGCCACCTCTGGCAGTGGATTTTGTTCCCCAGCAGCTTCCTTGCAGCCTGGGAGATGTGAGGGCAGGAAAAGCATCTCTGAGCATTCTCCGAGATTCTGCTCTTGACTTTTCCAGGGAAAAAAAATTCATATGCACTGCTGAATTGCAGTGTATTCCAAGTTTTGCTGCCTTTAAAAAAATCCCTTTGTTTTTAAAATAAAAGGAACCTCAGCTCTAAAAGTGCCTGTGGATGAGGGAAGGGATCTGAGAGCCATGGTCACACTCCCAAATCTGGGCTGGTTAAACTGGCTTTGTAGTGATACAAGCACAAATGTAAAAAAAGAGGAATAAATTCCTGCAGTTTAAAATGAGAAGCCAATTTCTCCCTGGAACCCAGAGAACACCATGGATCTTCAGGCCTGGATTCCTAAATGTTCTTTTTTGTGTTTTATTCACAGGTCCTGACAATCACCCAGCTCCAGCTGAAACTGGGCGAGCACTACACCCTGCAGTGGAGCTAAAATGGAAAAACAGCATCAGCCACACCACTGCATCTCCTCATATTTTTAAATCTATTTTTTCCACTTTCAAAGTGCTTTTTTTGTCATCGTGGAATACTTTTTCCCTTACAAACACAGCCAGTTCACAGCCAGGTGTTTTGTGTACAAAGCAGCCACCTGCTTTGTACACAAGTGGTGGCACTCCAGGATAAGTTCATCTTTCAGAGCTGAGAACTGAAGGGAAAAACTCCATTTTTTCAGAGTAGAATTCCTGTCTGACTTCATATCTGATAAATTTGGTAAAAAGTGATGCAGTTGATGTTACCTAAGTGGATCTGAAGCTGTAATTTTGTCTATATTTAACTTCCATCTTAATCTTAATTACACTCACACAAGTAATTATTATGGAAAAGAACTGAAGGCCAGATAAAGTAGAAGCAAATGTTTTCGGATGGTTGAGTTAGCATAAAATAATGTTTCGAGTTGTTGTTCTAGATTTCAAAATTATTCAGATACTTGAAAAAATAATTTGAAGTTGGGGGGCTTGTATGACTTCGGCTAGATATTTGTGTTTCCTATGTTTTAACCCAAAAGTTTAAAATTAAACCCGAAATTTTAAGGTTAATTAATGAGTATTGGTCTCTGTTTATTTCACTGAAGGAAATGTTGTTTTGTGTTTACCATAATAATAATTCATGTTAAAGCCTCTTTTGATCCCAAGAGTGCAGCGCATCAACTAAAGAGACTGGGAAAACATATTTACAATTAAATTTGATGGGAATAAACTGCTGCTGGAGGAAGTGCCAACTTCTACTTACTGTGCTTTACATTCATTTAAAGGATTGTGCTTTGCTTTAAAATGCTGGGGTACAAAACCCAATAGCCAATATCTCATAGGTGGATTAATACAATTATGGGGTGAATTTATTGAAATTTTACTGTGAAACGATAATGAAATTGGCAAAGAAAATGATCATTTAGGAGTAATTTCATACTTTATATTTTGACAAATAAAACTTCCCCGTTTCTCCAGCTGCAAGCGGATGTGAGGATGTGTCCCTTTGCTGCAGAGAGGGGTGAGGGGGGCACTGCGTTTCACTTTGTCCCACACTTTTCACCCACACATTGGAAACATCAGGGACAGCCAAAGGCTCCCAAAAAACCAATTTTTCCTTCTTTATTTGGGAAACCTCATTTTTGTCTTTTTTTTTTCAGCTTTGAGAGGCTTCCAAAAAACCTATTTTTTTCCTTACTTACTTGGGGAACCTCATTCTTGCCTGTTTTTCAGCTTTGGGAGGCCCAGCAGGTCACTGAATCCCAAGTTTCAGCCCCAGGGGAAGGTTTTACTGAGTGCCCAGGATAACAATTCCTGAGGAACTCGCCCAGGCTGAGAAATCCCAGCTTCAAATTCACTCAGCCACCCCCCTGGGGCTGCTCTCCCATCCCACATTCCCTCAGACACTCTGGATTCACCCCAGATGTAGGAAATCCCATGAAAATCCATCATCCTGAGCAGTGGGGAGGTTTCCAACAGAATTCACCATCCTGCTTGTGCTGGGATGGGATTTTTTAACTCTCCTCACAGTTTGACTTTCCAGTTTTCTGCTTTTCCACAGTTTGACTTTGTCATTGTAAAATAACGACACCCAGAGCTTTGACACAATCCTGCTGCACATCCCACCAGAAAACCTTCACTGAAGGCACAAAGGCTTCCCTGAGAGCCACAAAGTTCTGCATTCCAAACCTTTTTTCTGAACTTTAATTGTTGGAACTCTTGGAATTTTGTTGGAATTCTTGCGGTTTGACAGCAGCTGAAGAGAAATGCCCACTTATGGCAGCTGAGAGGAAAACGACCACTAACTGGGGTGGGGAGGAAATGATGGAAAATCAGCTCCCATTCCATCAGTGCCATTCCAAAGGGTTCCCAAGTGATGCCTGCACTGAAAGGCTCCTCCTGGATCCAGAGTCTGGGAGTGACTGGATGGGGTGGAGCAGCTGCATAGAACAGGAGCAGGAATTGTGCTAAAGACACACTGAGGGCCCTGGAATTGCAATTCCAGTCATGGAAAAGAGAAAACCTTGTCACGCTTGGCTGTGCTTGTTCTAATGAAGCTGCCACACACGCAGAGATAATGGGATTTTCCTTGGAGCTGGAAGGAGCAGCTGCATGGCAACATCTGGCAGCACGGCTGGGAAAAGAGAGGGTTTGGCACCTTTGGGGATTTCCCTTTCCCCTTTCCCCTTTTTTTTTTCCCCTTTCCCCTTTTTTCCCCTTTCCCCTTTTTTCCCCTTTCCCCTTTCCTTCCTTCTTTCCCCTTTTCCCTTCTCTTCCCTTCCTCTTGTGGTTTTTTTGGTGCACATATACTTCTTCCCTTTCGTGATCATTGTCCTCTCAGCTGAGGAACTTTTGGTGGTTTTTTCATCTAAACCAGGAAACCTTTGATAAATGATGCAGAATTTGGAAGTTCCTCTTTACATTTCCCTGAAATACCGATCTCCTGTGATCCCAAGGATTAAGCCAAGCTTGGTGGTGTTTTCAATTACCAACAGGAACATATTTCAATACGAATTTCTGAATTATGATTATTTGCAATTAAAATGTTAAAAATTAATCCAACGCAGTGCACTTCAAATTAGCCCATGTGGAAAGTTTAAGTGTTTAAATAAACATTTGGTGTGTGCTATATTTACATACATAATTCAGAAGTGCACGGTTAAATGTACACACACTATGTATATTACATTATTAATATTTTAAATTCTATTATGTAAAATAAAGGGGTTTTTTTTACTTTATTAGATGGTTGCTCTCACGTTCAGAGCCATTTCAGCTGAATGCTCAATGCATATGAGGCATTATGCACATTATAATAATTATGGAATAAGAGATTCAGAAACGCTCCCTGACCCGTGGGTCCCTTTTAATCATCTCAGGGGACCTTTCAGGCGGATGTAGAGCCCCATTTCCTCCCCCTGATATAAACCCTCCACTCAGGGTCAGCCCAGAGAGCAGCTGACACTGAAATATTCCAGCTCTTTTTAAATACGGATCAAGTTTGCATTGAGGTGCAGGAAAGGCAAATAGAAATGACATTTAAGCAGAATGTCCAAGAAGTACCTGTTAAAACTATTATTTGCCATTAGCTGAGTCTTGAAAGTACCACAGGGATGGAGGAGAGCAAAGAATCTGATCAACAGGATCCCTCTTGATCCGTGGGTTTCTTCACCAGCACGGGAACAACTGGAAGAATCTTCTGTGTAAAAGAGAAAATATTCAACATCTTCCTGGATTTGGATATCCCAACCAGCTCATCAGGACACGGCAGCTGGAATTAAACCAGGTATGTCCTGCATCCATGGAAAAAATATCCTCATAGCTGGTTTTTGTAGAATCATGGAATGGTTTGGGTTGGGAGGGACCTTAAAGCTGATTTTGTTCCACCTTCCACTACCCCAGGTTGCTCCAAGCCCTGTCCAACCCAGCCTTGGGATCTTGGTTTTGATACTTGGATGAAAGTCTAGGACTGAGGAGTTTTGGATTTGGGTTGAATCCAAAGGAGCTGCTGCCTAAAAATGACAGAACTTGGCAGGTTTGTGTTATTTTCTCCTGAATTTGAGTGTTCTGGAGAGCCACAAACTGGGATGTGTTTCAGTGAAGTCAGCAAAGGGAAACCTGCAAAGAGTTGGGCTCTGCTTCAAGTCCAACCTCTTGTTATTGCTTTCACTAATGGATTTAATTCTACTGGTTACTATTTTTAACATATTAATGAGAAATTAAAAGCAGTTCTTATCAGTATTTACACTGTCAGATAAACATTTAATGAATGTTCTCTGTAGTGACACTTTCCCTCCTCAGAACAGCACAACTCTGGACATTCCTGTACAACAGCAGCCACACAATCTCCTCTCTCCTGTTTTGATTGACAGAATTCCTCCCACATTTCCCTCATACTCAATAATGAAAGAAAACAGAATTTCCTGCTTTGCACACACACAGCCTTTAATTAATCAATCTCTGCTATCCAATATTCCCATCCATTTTCCAGTGCAGGGATGCTGGGAAGGGCATTTTGTTGTTTTCCATCCAGGCAGCTCCTGCTTCCTCCACAAAATTCCAACTCCTCTCATGAACTCCCTCTCCCGAGCTCCTGCCCCTCTCAGCTCCCTCTTTCCCATTTTTTCCTGCCACTTCTGGCTCTGTTCAGTGCTCTGAGCTGTGACCAGACTGGAGAAAATGCTTTTCCAGGCTCTGCTATTCCATCTCTGCTTTAAAACAGGAATATTTCCACGCCACCTCTGCCTGTTACAATCCTAAACGGATCTCACGGGTTCTGCCCCCCACCCTTTAAAACCAGAACCACTTTGGAGTGAAAATGGAGATATCCCATCCTTTGGAGAGCCTAATCCCTTCCCACCCATCTCTCCAAGCAATAAAAACAAAGTTTGCCTGACTTTGAGAACTTCCCCACAGCACAAAAGGGTTTTAATTGAAGCCAAGCACCTATTTGGGTTACAACGTCCTATATTTAACTTGAATGGAATAATTTCTTTTCTTGTATTTAACCTTTGATCAGATGCCTACCTTTGAACTCGGGATATCGACCCCCTCTTTGTTATCCTTGTCCCACTTCTCCTGCAGCTCTTGCATAACCTCAGAAATCAAAATCAAATTCTCTCTTTGCCGAAATAACTTTTATTATTTTTTTTTTCGTTCACAGGGGTGGCTCCACTTTGTTCTTTTGTTTTTTAATGTAAGCGCCACAGAGATCTGCAATACAAGAATGAAGATGTTTGTAGAGTTTTAAATCAAATTCAGCACTGGGGGAATGTGTGGTTGCACAAACAATAATCATTAAAGAAAACAGCATAGATTTTAAAAAAAATGTTAAAAATCGTGTCATGGTCTGAATTTTCCTTTTTTTTTAATAAGACTTAGAATATTCTAAACTATATAATTACCTCAAGTGCTTGCATTAAATGATTTATTGCTTCAGAGTGATGCAGGTAAAAATCTTCCTTATCCTGCTGCCTTCTCAAAAACTGAAATTTTGGCTATTTCTTCACACATTTTGATGCTTTTCTGCCTTTCAAGAAACGAGTTTCTTTCCTTTCATTTTTCCTTTTTCTTCCTTTTTCTTTCCTTTTCTGCCCCTTCCCTTTCCCCTTCCCCCTTTTTTCCCTTTTCCCTTTCCCCTTTCCTTTTCCCTTTTTTCCCTTTTTTTTCCTTTTCCCTTCCCTTTTCCCTTTTTTTTCCCTTTTCCCTTTTCCTGTAAAAAATCACTTTTGTGATTTTTCTCTCATGAACCAGAGCCTTTCCGAGTCCCTTCCAACCCCAGACATTCCATTATTTAAATACTCAGTACCGAAGAACCAGAACCATTCATTAAAATCTTATGAGAATAATTTTGGGTCAGGCTTTTTGCCTCTCATTTTAATGCACTTCTTATTGAGTCTTCCATTACAGCTCTGCAGGGGTAATTCAGATTTTCCTTTTATTCAGGATTTCCTCGCAAGGGAAAAACAAAAGCTGGGATTCTCCACCTCCTGCAAGGTAACTCATGTGAGATTTTTATATTTATTGCTTCTAGATGTCAGGCAGGGAATTCACTTCCCACCACACCATAAAGCTGATTTATGAGAATACAAATGCATATCGGGGTCAAAACGAAATGGTTTTTTTCCTTAAATAAAGGGGAAGCAAAACTAAAAGAAGCTTTTAAAATAATGGCAATGCAGTGAAAATGTCAAATTTCAGATTATGTGTTTTCAGCATTCAAAGTTCCATACTGGGGAAATGAATCAGAACTTCTTTGTTGTTGTTCTGGTTCCCTTCCCTGGACACACTCCAGCATGAGAGATGAGGAGGGACAGCCCAGGTGGAGCCTCCCAAAATCCCAAACTCTACAGCCCTGAATCCCTGCCAAAATCCCAAAGTCTACAGCCCTGAATCCTTCCAAAAATCCCAAACTCTACAGCCCTGAATCCCTGCCAAAATGATAAAGTCTACAGCCCTGAATCCCTCCAAAAATCCCAAACTCTACATCCCTGGGGCCCCCTACACCCCTGAATCCTCAGCAGCTGGGAGGGATGAGGCTGGGAGTGCATCCCTAAAGCCACGAGCAGGGGAGCAGCACCAAGAGCTGCAAATGAGAGAGAAAAAAGTTTGCTTGTAGCATGAGAAAAATATAAAAACTGGGAAAACTTCTCCCTTCTTTTTTTTCTTCTTCTTTTTTAAATGCTAACTCACAGATTTTAACAACAAGGAGGGGAGAAAAAAAAAGAAGAACATTGTTGTTGAAACCAGAGAATTTCAACTTCCCAGCCTTCTTTATTGTTGTCAACTTCAGAAATTTCCAAAGCCTAACAACATCACTTCAAAAGCACTTGGTCTAAATGAACACCAGATAATGAAAGAACATCTTTTAAGAATATTTCCAGAGACATAAAAACCCCCAGCAAGCTTCCACGAGCGACACTTTGACAAACGCCGCTCCCAAAAAAACCCGAAAAGATCTGGGCACGGAACTGAAGCTGCCGGCGAGAGTGACACTTTCCCTCCTGCTAATTGACAACTCGGGGAAACAAAGCCACAAAAAGAGACACGTTCTGCTGTTCCTCTGTGCCTGGAGCCTGTCAGGAGCCGGGATCAGCTCCAGTTTGATCTCCGGCAGCGCCGAGGAGCACAAGGATCTGTCTCAAGGGCTGAGGCACAAAGAGCTGAGAGAGGCAGCCAAGGTGTGTTTGAAGGCCTAGAAGGAGCGGCCAGCAAAGCTGAAAAAGCAGGAATTTCCATATTTTTAGTGCTCTGTGGTTCCTTATTGAACAGCTTAGCAGGGCTGAATGTATCACAGACAAGCGGGGAATGACTTCAGGGTGGGAAGTTGGGAGGGTGAGATGTCAGCATCACTCAGCCACTCCGGATTCAGGACAGTGAACCACATCCAGGAGTTCTGTTCGGAGAAAAATCCAGAAATTTTGGCTAAAAAAGCATTCAAGACCAGGTTGGATGGAGTTTTGAGCAACCTGGAGGGTGTCCCTGCCCAAGGCTGGTTCCTGGAGCCTGTCAGGAGCCGGGATCAGCTCCGGTTTGATCTCCGGCAGCGCCGAGGAGCACAAGGGATCTGTCTCAAGGGCTGAGGCACAAAGAGCTGCGAGAGGCAGCCAAGGTGTGTTTGAAGGCCTAGAAGGAGCAGCCAGCAAAGCTGAAAAAGCAGGAATTTCCATATTTTTAGTGCTCTGTGGTTCCTTATTGAACAGCTTAGCAGGGCTGAAACGGGGAGCGACTTCAGGGTGGGAAGTTGGGAGGGTGAGATGTTGGCATCACTCAGCCACTCCGGATTCAGGACAGTGAACCACATCCAGGAGTTCTGTTCGGAGAAAAATCCAGAAATTTTGGCTAAAAAAAGTGTCCAAGACCAGGCTGGATGGAGCTCAACCTGGAAGGTGTCCCTGTCCACGGCAGGGGTGGAGTGGGAGGAGCTTTGAGGTCTCTTCCAGCCCAAACCATTCCATAGTTCTCTGATTCTGCTGGTTTTAAAGAAATCCTAAATTGGTTTTAGTAATAAATCCTAACTTTTCTCCTAAAAATGAGGATTTTTCTTTATCTCAGCATTGTGAGATCAGTAATTATTTGATATCCTTGCTATAGAACTCTATATATATATATATACACAGATTTGTTTATAGATAAATATATGTGTGATATCTATCTATCTATATATGTATATATATATCTATATCTATATCTAGCTATCTATTATAGCTGCCAATATTTTTTGTCTTGTGCAAACGATACAAAATCTGAAAAATACAGGGCATTTTATTAACCCTTTCTGAATTCATTCTCATCGATGCTGCAATCATCAAACAGCCTCAGGTTTTATACTGAAAATTTCAGCTGAAATTATTACAAATCACATGGAAAGAAATTTAAGATTTAACAGTCTCTTATCAGATACTTTTATTAAGATCAGAGATCCTATAGCATCCAGATGAGATGCTCTGCTGCTTTTTTTCCCTTTAACTTAGCAATAATCCTGTGTCTATCTGTATCAAGAGGGCTCTTAAAATTCTACCTTTACATGCAAGAACACTGCTCCGGTGGCTTTTTTCCCCCCCATATTTTTATTTCTCTCTCCCATAAAAACCAATCCTCCATGAACTCATCACCATCGAGGCCAATAACAGAAAACAAAATGCGCTGATGGAGATTTTAGTGCTGAATTTCGTGCTACAACCCATCCTTCTGGCTTGGTTAGAGGGGCAATAAAATCTGCCTTGTTTAGGGGAAAGCTGACACCTTCTTTTTGATCTCTGAAAGCCATGGCTGGGCTGAGGAGTTTGGATGATTCTCCCACAAAAATTATGAGAAATTTTAAGACAAAAAGCTAGCAGATATATATTTTGCATGACAAAAATGACGTATGGAGCATTCATGTTTGTTATTTGTAATAGTGATCATGCAATTTAGTAAATTATTAAAATTCAAGACAGTTGCACGCCAAATTCTGGGCATTTCCTCTGCTGTATTTTATTCCACTCTGCAGAGAATCGTGTTTGGTCTCCTGCAGAAAGATTAGCATCAAATATTAATAGTTCTCCCCTATGCAGAGTCAGAAGATGGGAAGTGTTTGACTGTTTTCCATCATTCTAATGAACTGTTCTGAAAGGGAAGAATTACAGAGTGTCTGAGGTGGGGAAAATATTGCAGTGGCAGTAAAAAAAAAATGAGTCCCAATTCTGAAAATCACAACAGAGTGAGTCCACAGCACTGATGGAGGCATGCTGGGGCTCTCCAGGTACAAATGCACCTTGTAAATATTTGTATTTTCCTAAACACCAGACATTTTTTACCCATTTCACCCATTTCAGAAGTTTTCTGGGAGGCAATTAGGAGGAATGAAAGCTACCTTGAGGTCTGGGCACGTTGTTCTGGAACGCCACCCACAGAAGTTCACGTAGATCTTGAATAAATGAGGTGAATAAAATCCTGTCTTTCAAAAAAATGGGCAGAGCCTATCATTGACCAGGAACTTGTCTGTCTTCGCTGCAAATTCAGAACTTTGCTCTTTCAGCAGAAATTATTGACTTTGAGAAGGTGAACACATCAGCTACAGACTCATTTCTCTTGCAGAGTGTGGACAGGAAGGAACTCAGATCCACCTGGAATTCTGGGGATAACTCCGTGTCCCCTCTAGATCTCATCACCTCTTTCCCTTTTTGGATGCATCTAAAGGCAACCAGAACGAAGTTCAAACAGCTCAGACTCCTCATAAATGTGTATTTCCTTTCTGAAAGGCTGTAAAACAAGAGCTGACTGCAGGGAAAAAAAAAAAAAGACAACGGCTCCGTTAAAAACGAACGGAAGCCGTTCCTTCCATAACATTTTAGATCAAATTAATGATTTAGTGAGTACAAATATTGCTGCTATCAGGCTTCCACAGCACTTCCAAAAAAGAAGTGATGGCTGGAAACAACCTGTGGAGATTTATTGCTCACACAGACGTGGCGGAACAGAGTTACAGCTCTCGCCAGCGACGAGAGCAATAAAGTCTGACGAGGATAATGCAACAAACATAATGGTTTGTTTTGCACCTTAAATAGATAATGAAGCCATAGATCCAGCAGTTACTGCGCTCAGGGCTCCAGAAACAACAGCTCAGAGCAGCAGGATTTACTGTGCTAATAAAATTAACAGATGACCGAATTCCGGCGCTTTACTTGCCCCACGGGCGGTGATGTCCCCGTGAAGCTGGGGGTTAATCCCAGGAGTGAGGCAGCAGCACAGGCTGGAACAGGGGAGCCAAATCCGAGCTAAAATGCTGTTTTGTGGATGGGCAGAGGTGACCTTCAGGAACTGTGGATCAAATGTTCCCAGAGCAGGTCCCTTGGGAGCATTCCTTCTCCCTCCACAGCTCCATCCCACGGGAGAAGGCTCCAAACACTTCTCCCTGTCCTGATCCACCTCAGCCCCTTCAACCTCCACGATCCAATGATTCCATTCTGTGTTTCTGCTGAGTGATCGTTTCTGGGGTTCCCTCTCCTCATTTTAGCTGCTCACACAGCTGAGGGAAACCCAGATTCAAGCTGAACAAAGCACCCCAGATTCTCCAGCTGCAAGAAATCAGCCGGAATTAGAGACTTTAGAGGATTAGAGCAAAAATCATTTTTCCTGATTCAGGAATGTGCCTCAGGAGGAGAAAGGAAGCAGAAGGGTCACCCAGAAGTTGCAGATTCATTATTCTAAGTGTCCCAGGCCAGGCTGGATGGGGCTTGCAGCAACCTGGGCTCAGGGAAGGGGTCCCTGCCCATGGGACTGGAGGATCCTCGGGATCCTCTCCAACCCAAACCATTCTGGGATCCAGTCTGGAGAGGGATGAGCTCTCAAAAGAACGAGGTGGAGATAAACAATCGCCCAACAGCAGCCGCCCAGGCTCAGGCTGAAATGAAACAATCTTGTACCTAAACGTTCCCTTTCTATTCCCACCAAGAAAATCCTCTTGACATAATTGAATTACACCTAAGAGGACATTACACCTCGGCAGAGGCGGGGAATTCTGAGAAGGCTGGGGCAGAGCTGATGACATTATCTGAGCCACTTTTGATGGGATTAATGTTGTTTGAGGGAGCTGAGGAGAATTTTTGCAGCACGAGATAGAACAGCAACAGAACAACAGGTCCAGAGGGTGAACACAGCTCTTCCAGGCAGTGGCGGATAATTATGAAATGTAATTATCCTCAGAGTTTCTCAGGGAAAAGAGCAAGGCTTGATAAACATTTTAGCACATTCTTGCTGTTAGGGGAGAAAGAAAGGGGAAAAAAAAAAAAGGGCATTTCAAGGAAATTAAAAACCTAAGGCAGCAGGTTTGAAATCCCGAATGCTGGGATTTGACAGGTCATTTAAATACGTGAGGATGTTATTTAATTCATGCAACCTAAAACTGTACAAATAAAAGCAAGTGAGGGGGAAGAGGACTATCTTACAGACGTGTGGGTGTGCATGTAGGATGGGAAATTGAAAATCTAGAACTCGTCACTGGCCAAACACAACACAGAGCCCCTCTCTCCTTGCTGGTGGCTTCTCTTCTCCCCATCCCTCAAATCCATCCCATTCCAGCAGCTCTCCTATGGAGTGGATCCAACTCGGGGGCAATTTTCCAAACTTTTCATCAAATTCTGAACAAAACTATATAAAAAACCCCACATGGGGATGGAATAAGGTAAAGAATCCTATTTATTCTCTTCCCCTTTACTTCTGGACTAAATTGTGACATTGAGTAGCTCACACTGACATTGCCCAAATGCATTTAAAATTCCTTTTCTCTTATTAATTGTGAAAAAGAATAAAATAATAGAAGACGGTGGCTATCACTGCCAAAATCACCAAAAAAAGTGGATAAAGCAGCAAAATTTTCATCCACTCCTTACAATTCACTTCGAAATAAATTTTTTGCCCCCAGCAAATAATGAATAATATTAATAACTTGCTCCCTCTCTGTGCTCTCCACTTCTACATACACAAAACGTGGGATGTGCTTTGCTGAGGACCCTGAATGCACAAAAAAAAAAAAGCTGTAAAGGAAATATTTTAAGGGAAATATTTTTTCAATAACTCTATTTTAAAAAATATTTAAAAATATTATTTTTAAATATTACTTTTAAAATATTACTTTAAAATATTACTTTAAAATATTATTTTTAAATAACTACCATTTGGGTAACAGCTGAATTCCAGAAAAGCTGATTCCTCAGAACTGTTGCAAGATGTGGTCTCTCAAATTCTAAAATTCTGCTCTCTGAAGGAATTCCAGCACTGTGGCTGCACCTCATCCTCCTCCACTTTAGGACAGATGTTGTGGGGCCAGAAACGTGCGCTGCTGCAGAAACAGATGTGCTCCAAAACGCGCACACCTGGAGCTGCCTCAGCTGGCATCCCCTGCCTTTTGCCACTTCAAATCAACATTTTCACGCGTGGTTCTGCACGGCTGGGGCTGTTCTGATGAATCTGTTCCTGACACAATTCTGCATCTGTGGGGAAGAATATCTGGAATTTTGATTCCGGCAGAGCAAAATTTCACAGCGCAATCAGGGACGGATTAAAAATACTCTTGGTGAGGTTCATCAGGAGTGACTGGGGGTTCATCCCAGTGTTTGTTTGTGTCATTTGGTGCCCCCCTGAACAGTAGAACCCTGCGAGCTGTCAATGTGTCGAGGTGTGTTGGCTTCACAGCGAGCAAGGCAAGGCAAAACCTCCTCCTGCAAGAGCACAAGAATAGAAATGCTGCGAGAGGAAAGAAAAGAAAACTTTGGCTTTTTCAACATTTACTCAGATCAAGCCTCTAAAAATAAAGATGTCTGCCTTTCCCACTAAATTAGCCTCAGCCAGGGATTCTTGTCAGATATATACATTATATAAAGCCAAAAACTGTCTTAAAAATAGAAGAAAAATAAATAAACTGAGAAATAGAAAGCCAGCAAATCTCTGGCTTTGAAAGGAGAGATTTACTTTCATATACATAAATACAAATGAGTCTTTTATCCTGGCATGTGTAGCCTTAATTAGAGCTGGAGGTACAGGAATTTCCAGACACTGCAGAGGAGGTGTCAATATAGATCACAAAGTACATCTGAATAGGAGCACAAAACCCCTGGGTGCAGCAATTCCCACTGCAGAACAAATATCTGTCCCATATTTACACTTGTAGTTCTAAAAAACAAATTAAAAATCAAAAATGAATCAATCCTGCACTGAGTATTTAATGGAAAAACCACTTAAAATGAGTATCTTCTCAATATGGTGATTTTCCCCCCCTATAAATTCATTTATTCTACTTAAAATAAATTTGAAGCCTGTTTGGCATCGTGCAGCATCAAGGTGGAATAATTTTTACCATCCTGGTAGATTTATACCCCCTGGTACATCCACATCCTCATTATTCACGGAGCTGGTTGGTTCTTTTGTCCAAAAAAACCCAAAAAACTCACACACAAACTGAACATCCTGGACTGATCTCCCTGGGAACAGCAGAAGGGAGACAAAGGAAGGACAGACAGACACAGGAATTGCTACAGGAATTGATTTCAGACCTGGGACCTTTCAGGAAGGAAATTCCCAGCAAAGGGAAAAATTTGGACACCAAAAAACCTGGGACATTATTGGAATTTTTTGGAAATCCAGCAGGCTTTTTGCATTATTAAAAGGTGTTGTGAAAACACTTAAATTACTTAAATTACTTCCCACACTGATGATGGGAATGAAGAGTATTTTTCGAACGTTCAAAAATTTTCAGCGATCTCACCCAAAAACCTTCAAATTTAAAGCTTTAACAAATTTAAACCCAAATTTAACCCGATTCATGAGCAGTGAACATGAAGATTCAGTGGTTTAGATATATCTAGGTAATAAAACCAGATTATTTAAAGATCTGATCCATGAATAGCAATATTTGTGACCTCATGAACTTCTGTTCATCCCTCTGGGCAAGATGGGATTTTTAACCTTCCTGAACACGGACAAAATGCAGGTGTAAGAATATATTTGTGGAAAAATGCAGATCCAGGTCACCAGAACTATTTATATCTAATTCACAAGATTGTCTCATCTGAGGGGGAAAAAAGTTTTGAGCAGACATCAAAGGGTGGGTTTGTTTTTTTTTTGTTTCAACATTTCAAAGCAAAATTGCAGCTATTTTTTACTTCCCGTGTTTCATTTCAAAGTACTCCTTTCTTAAAGAGTAAAACACGAAGACATTTGGAAGATTTTTGTTTTGTTACAGGAGCTAATGAAAATAGTTTAGACTGACAGAGAACAAGCCAGGAGCTGTCTCAGGCATTTTGGGCTCACTTGGCAAGGCAAGCAGCACTTAATGATTTATTTCAGAAATCCCCAAGTCACCTGAAATTATAAAAAATGAGAAAATACAGCACATCACTGCATAGTGAAGTAAAATAAATAAAATACACTTTAACGGTCATAAATTATTATAAAGTACATGACCCCAGGCCTCAAATCATATTTTAATGAAGTTTTGGTTTCATTTTCTTAGTTTTTCTGGAGTTAATACCAAATAAGTGATGAGGAATCCATGCAAACACCTGCTGGTTATGCTGACCCTTCAGTTTCATTAGGCTCATGTATTAAAATTATATCTCTATATATAGATATATAGATATAGATAGATAGATAGATAGATAGATAGATAGATAGATAGATAGATATAGATAGATATAGATATGGATATATATATAAAATATTTATTATGCCCCTTATTTTCGATATACTCACGTTAAACATTATAATACATATTTTCTACGCATATTCATTTTATATAACTACAGACACTTCCCACCAACACCTTCATAGAACAACACTGAAGCATGAAGAGTAAATCTGCATTTTTGAGGTTCCTACTCACTTCTCTGCCTTGGCCACCGAGATGGAGGTGGCACAGCTTGGGAGCTGAAATGGTTTTTTCTTTCTTTCTCCTTTCCTTTTGAGATCTTTTCTCTGTTGGAGATTCCGTGACCTATTTGCTCAGGAATTTGCTGGTTTTTGGGAATCAGCTGCCTGCCTGTCTGGAACAAAAGCAGTTTGATCCCAGCTGCTGTTCCCAGCTGGAAAACTCACAAAAAACATCGTTCCTGAACACCTTCCTTGGAGGCACAAACCCCAGCAATCCCTGCTTTTAACCACACAGCACAAAGCCACGAATATTTGGGAATTCTGCCCCTGTGCTCAGCTGCCCCAGGCCTGGAAGCACGGGAAGGACACGGAGGAGGAAGAACCCAGGATGATCAGAGGGATGGAGTAAATTCCAGGGAGGTCGGATTGCTCCGAAAACCTAAAAAAAATAAAAATCAAGTTTCTAGAGCACGCTCCAGAAGAAAAATGAAGGAACAGACTCAAAGTCTGTGAGACTCAGTCTAAGGTGGGAATCAGACTCTAAATTAGGAACTGGGTTTTACAGCAGGACAAAGCCCCAAACCAAACCTCAGGTGTGGAGAGCTCCTTAAAGCTCACTGGGAGAAGCAGCACTTCAAACCTAACAGGAAGGAAATCAAACTGAGTTTCTTGATTTTATTTACACTGAGAAGGAAAAAGAGGCCAGCAGGAGACTTCTCCTTCAGGATGAGCTTCCAGAGAGCCACCAACCTCCCCAGGCAACGCCACAAACCCTGCGACAGCTCACGAGCCCAATTCTGTACCAGAATCTTCCCATTTTGAGGCTATTCTGATTCCATTTCTCAACTCACTGGGACAGATTTCTTTAGGATCTCTCAAAGATCATTTTTTTAATTGCTGTGGGACCATCTTATGCAGATGACAGAGCTGAAAGCCAAAAAATAAAGAATTAAAGAGGCTGGATAGTAGACTGCAGCATGCATGCACATACATGTGTGTATACAGAAATATCACACTCCAGCTCTCTCCCAAATGCTGGGAGAACCAAAATAATTACACTTCACAACTTTAATTAAAAGACCCTGTGTTTGCTGCTTTTCAACCCTTTTCTTTTTTAAATGTTGAGGGAGAAGTGGAGCATCTGATGCAGTGAACTCTTACGACTTAGGCAGTTCTGGAAATCTCAAGAATTACTTTGAATTTGTGCTTTTTACGTTTTCTGTAGCTTTCTCCAAGGCTGGTAATGAAAATCTAGACCACGGATTGCACAGAAACCATTTCCTGAAGGCTCCTGCTCCGCTGGCCTGGCAGCAAATCCCACTCCGCAGAAATATAAGGAATTTTTCCTTTCCCAATACCCACCCAGGAAAGCCAGTTGAATCTTTTTACTTCAAAAACTCAGCCCCTCAACTTTTAAACTTCTCTCAGAGATGCAGGGTGATACCACAACTCATCCAGAAGCCTATTTGGATTTAGGAAATGAATTTTCTTGGGCTGTTCTCAAATCCAGGCCATCCACACTAGGCTTACGGGGGAAAGCACAGAAATCTATTTACCACACAGGATATTCCTCCTCCAAAGCAAAAGGAGAGAGAAACAAACTGGAATTGTCCCAGAAAAATGTCTTTATAGTCACAGTCAGCCACAAGTTATCCCTACAATTATACAAAAAAAAAAGAGAAATGGGAAATTTCTCATCAGGATTCATCCCATGCCAGGGACCAGTTCCAATGGAATTACCCCACGTGCAAAGGAAATGGAGGGAAAGAGCATTTAGGAGACATTACCAGTCATGTTAAATACAATAAAATGTGAATTTTAAGGGCCTGGAGGTCCCTGAGGAGATCTTTAAAGAACGGGAATTCCTGGGATTCCGCTCGTGCCCCCACTCTGTACCAGCTCCCAGCACACACATTCCCTGGGCTAAGCCCCACACTGCAGCATTCCTGCCACCATTCCTTTCTCATCCAGTGGAGAACGGCTCCAGCTGTGCCAGGAGAGCTCCAGGCTGGATTCCAGGAGAGATCCCTTCCCTGAAGGAGTGACCAAGCACCAGGAAANTAATCAGTGAAATTTGTTCCTTATTTTGAGGGCAGCTGAATAAACCTAGCATGACAAGCTATCATTTATTTGTGTCTTCAATCTTATTCTAAGCTTGACTTCTTAGCTAATTATTAACCTTTTAATTAGCTCCAGCTGTATTTGCTTGCTAATTCTATTCTAGCTAATTTCAGCAAAACTAGCCTCTAGCTAAAATGTTTAAAACTCTATGTTTCAGGGCAGGGTGGGATATTCAGTTCAAAGTTGGGTTGGATCACCTTGGAGATCTTTTCCAACCTTAATTCCATGATTCTTTCCCATTTAGACGAGGAGCAGTGAAAGAACCTCAGTGACACATTCAGGGATCCCCTCATTCCAAACAGGTCGAGTGTCCCCACGGAATGTCAGCACAGCCGTGGGGTGCTCTGCAAAGCCAGCCAACAAAATGATAGACAGGAAAAAAAATCCTGGATTTTATTTACTCTGAACCAAACCAAGCCTTGCAACATCACAAATATTACCAGAGAAATGTGGGGACTGGGGCCTAGGAGTAATGTTTTTGACAGCACAGATTTTTCTGCAAATTCAAACAACTCCATTGTGGTTTTTTTTCCTTTTAAATTTCTTGTTTCCCTCTTGGTTCCGAACAGAGACATCTCCTCTTAAAGAAAAAGGGAAAATATGCATAAATACACATTTGAAAAACGTAATAAAAATCCATTTGCCACTTTTCCCCCCCAAAAGCAGCAAACCATTTCCATAAGCAATGCCCAGGCATTGTTTCTCCTCCCCACAAAAACCAGAACAAAAATCAACCCCTACTTCCATGACATCCCCTGATTTCAGCCAAGAGCAATTTCCCTGAGATGGATTTCCCTGGCTGGGAATACTCAGCCCCAGTTTTCCTCATTGTCCTGGACATTTCCCCCACTAAACCATCCCTCTCCTCTGAGGACAGAATAAATCAGCACAATTTGTTCTCACAGGAGCCTGGCTGCTCCTGAAATGTGAAGAAGCTCGTGGCAAATGGGCAGAACGTTAGGAATAAATAAGAAAAATGGGGCAGCAGAAATAAATCTCCCACGATGACTTTCCTCATTCATTCCAGTGGGCTCACAGGAATCCAGACACAGCAAATTTGCAAGTTGCAGGGAAAAAAAATGGGTTAGCTGCTGTTTGAAACATCAACTGGAAAGCAAAATGGAAAGACAGAGGTTCCCACAAACAGCCAGCAATTTGAGGAAATTATATCAGCCAGGGGACAAGAGATGTTTGCTACAGCCATTTAAACAATAAATTGCTTTAAATTTGTAAGCGAACCAATGAAACACTTAATTTCCCCCTATTTTTCAGGCTGCTGCTGCTGCACCCCAGCAGGGATTAAATAATACACATTGTGCTTGATTTTACAAACAAGTTTAATCTCAGTGCCACTTCCTGAGTGTCTGAAACTCCATTGGAGATCTTTTTCACCTTTTCCAGGTGTTATTTCATGCCTGCAGCAGTTTTTCCCCTGCAGTTTAATCTGAGGCTCTCCAGATGCTCAGGAGAGTTAAATGGAAGTGAAAATTCATGACTTGGAGCCAAGTCTCTCTCGCTGCTCCTCAAATCACCAGAAAATTCAGGGCAAGTGCAGGTGACAAAGCTGCCCCAGCCAGATTTCAGTGGGAATTTCCTGAGTAAAGGCACAAGAAATCTCACTTGCCTGATTTCTTTGGGCATTTTCAGACTGCACAGCGATCCAGACAGCTCCTCCCAGAAGAATTTCATCCCGGCTGCGACAACACAAAGAGGAGTTTCCATCACCACTGCAACAACCAGAGAGCAGAAGGTAATTTGAATTAAACAAACAAAACTTGGACTGGAAACACTTTCTGATGAATTTCCACACTTTCACCTTTCGGAGGTGGCTCAGATGGCAGCACAAATCTCTGACCTGAGTCAATGTTTTATCCAAACTCTCTTTTAATTCTATTTTTTCCTATTTTTTCAGGGCAGAAAGGAATTTCCAGGAACTTTCACAACCAAATATGTCCAAAGAAGGTTCCTCAGAACCGTTTTCATTCAGTAACAGAAGTCCATGAGTTTGTTGCATAATTTCTTATTTGTTCTCCTCAACATTTCATTTCCTAATCAGCATTTTCATTCCCAGCCTGACAAGCTGATTGATTATTTTTGTTATCTGCCTCAGAGCTTCATCACTGAATTTTGAAAGGAGTTACAGGGTGAATAAATTCAAAAGATGAAAGGGTTGAAATTAGAAATGCTCAGATTTAAGACCAAATTACAAAACTTCACCTTTTTCTGTAACTTTCAACCATTCTATAGGAGCTGCAGTGCCAGACTTGGCTGCTATAGAGCAGAGCAAGGCCCGAGTGACATCAAAAAGAATCTATTTGAATTTCCAAAGCATTTCACAGCCACCCTGAGCAACTCTGCCCCTTCCTTTTATCTCCAGGAAGGGTTAAATTGAGATTTGCTGGCAAAAGAGGGGAAACAGGTGATGGAGATGTGGTTCTGTGCTGGTGAGGGTGAGTCCTCACCTCTCTGGGGATGGAAGGTGCCACGGCAGGAGGCAGGAGCTGCTTCTGTCTGGATCCCCCTGAGCACAGACACATTTAGGAATCCGCTCCATAAACTTTAAGGATTGTCCAGTTAATTTTTCTGCTCAAGGGCGTGCCTGGCAGCAGCTCCAGGAAATCTTTGTCAGGGGAAAAGGAATGTCCCATCAGCGCTGCAGCTTTCCAGAGTGCTCTGAAATGGAGCCTCGTCACTAACAGAGTTTTGCAAACCTCCAGCACGGCAACACCCACAATTTTCCTTTCTCTGCATATGAAAAAGTTGTTTTTCCAGGGTTTTGTAGACAATAAAATGATGGGACCAGCACTGGTACCCACCCACAGGTGGTGTCTGCATCGGGGGAAGGCACAGAGAAATAAACAGGTTGCACTTACAGCCAGAAACCTGGACAGCAGCACCTCAAGGAAACCCTCGGAGAAATCTGGGGAAAGATGGAGCAGGAATGATGGAGAACACCGGTTCTCTGAAAGTGAATAAATTCAGTTTTCGAGATGCTGTGGGCAGAGTGAGACAGGATCCAATCAGCCTCCAAAAATACTTTATTTACCTCTGTACCAAGCCCTAAAACTGGTAAGAAGAGAGTGTGGTGGGTTGAGAGCTGGCCAAACACCAGGGCACCCACTAAAATTATCTACTCGTTTCCTGCTGTGAGATAAGGATTACGAGAAGAGCAAAGCAGGCTCAAAACTTTAAAAGGTACAAAGAAAACTTTTTCTTCCTTACCAAAAAATTCAATTAAGGCAAACCCAGGACAGAGAGCAAAAGCAGCTCTGGCATCCTGGCAGAAGATGTGGGGTACGTGAGGCTGGGAGAGGCTGAAGCTCCAATGAGCCATTTCCACCAAAAACCCCAGTGAAGCAGAGTTTGGTGGTGGTTCAGACTGGGTGAGGCTGTGAGGCCATCCAGAGATGGCTTTAAACATTTAATTTTACCAGGTCAACACCCCAAAATCTCCCACAAAACAACCAGGAAAGGTTGGAGTCACACTCAGCCTTGGGGTTGGGCTGGGATCTCTCCTCCCCCCTCCAAAGCCAGATAATAAAAATTCCCACTATTCCCATACAGATGGGAAACGGGAATTTAGCACCAAAACGTCACCAGAATCATTATTTCATAACGAAACAGCTAAAATGCCTTTGGCCAGTGAAAGAGGAAATCAGGTTGTTCAAACAAGGCAGAACCCCTTTTACAGGAGGGTGTTTTCCTACCAAACAAAAAGCACTGAACAGAGGATGGATCAGACAAATGCAGGATGAACTAAACCTCACAACAGATTTTTCCCCGCATGAATAAAATCTCTGTCCGCACGGAATGTTTGTAGTGTTTCACATTAACTCAGAGCCCTCAGATCTAACAAACGTGGCAAGCTCAGAAATAGGTGCCTGTAAACTCAAATCTCCTTTCTGGAGTTCTGTTTATTATTAGCAGACTGTGCTTTCCAAAGCTGTGTAGCCAAACAGGAATGGATTTTATCCAGGACTTTTCCCCAGGAATGAATGCTGCAAATGGTTTAATTTAAATGTCAGGGAGGGAGAGGATTTCACCTGAGCAATATTCAAAGGTTAGGACATTATGTCAGTGGAGATATTTCCTTAATGCCACTACAATGCCCACGGAACCACCCACAGCTGGGAATCACCAAAAGCAGCTTTAATAAGTTGAAAACTCTGTTAGAAGGTGTTTATAAAATGCATTCAATTTCTCTGTGAGTTGCTCAGCAGACTGAGGGAATCTGCTGTTGATGGAGCTGTTGAAAACAGCTATTTTGAAATCCCAGCCAACACTCAGGCTCCATGCAAAGCCTGCGCTACAGAAAATTTCTGTCCTGAGCATTAATTCTCATGCCTGAGAAGCAGTCTTGCATATTTTCTCCTCATTTAGCATACCTGAGGACAATGAACGCCAAAAAAAGGAGCGGATGCTTTGCAAGTTCAGCCAAGGTGATGAATACCTCAGCTTCACTGCAACAATAGGACACGTCTGACCTGCACCGCTGAAAGCCATGATGAGCAGACATGCAAATCTCCCTTAATTACCTCTCTTTGTAACACGGCAAAAAAATGGGTGCCAACTTGAGGGAGAAGCAATCAGTCAGTCAAACCACAGAGCAGCGGAAAGGTCAGGTCCTTACAGCCCAAACATCGCGGATTACAAGAAATATAAAGCATTAGAATTCCAAATGGCTGCTTTCTGACAGAGGCTTTAATGAGAATGCAAAAAGAGACAGCAATCTGTCCTCACGACAAAAACTGTAATGAGAATGTTCTTCTCTAAGTCTCATCAGCAAGGGGAAAGATGTTTCTGTGCCAGGACCGTGAAGGACTCAGCTCCTGTTTGCACATTACACAGTTCAGGAAACTCACGTGATCCATCGATTTATCCGAGCCCCACTCCAAAAAATATGCTGAGAGGCCTGGCCTGGCTTCCAACCGTGCTCAGCCACAACTGCTGACTCCCACTGGGTTTGTAAAACATCCCAGTGAGCAAGGAGCAACCAGGAAAGACGCAGGAAAAATTACAAATAAGAGCTAAGCCAGCCTGGTTCCGTGATGAGACTTTAACCCCCGTTAAATCACACCTGCTAGTGAGGTCAGAAGATGGACACGGTGTCCTTCTTCCTCTGGTGATGCCTAAAGGAAGGCTACCTGGAACAGAGGCTGGACAGAGTTAAAGAATAAAATAGATATTTATTGAAAGGCCTTCACAGGACACACCCTGGGAGTACAAAAGCCTGGCCAAGACTACACCTAAGATGGACCCCAAGATGGACCCCGGGTCACGGGTTCTCGCCCTTTTTATAAGTTTTGGCCCATTTACACATTCGGGCCAACTGTCCAACCACAGCTTCAGCCCACGCCGTCCCATCCTTTCAGACTGTCCCCTCTCAATCCGTGGCTGTTTACATTCTTGGGGTCTGAAGCTGCAAATGTCCTTGGTTCTTCGGGCTGCAAACGGTGTGTTTTGTCCAGCCAGGCCAGGAGAAGAGCTGTCAGCACTGTACATGAAGCCCAGAGTTACAGACACACTAACGCAGTATAAAATCTAAAAAATATGAAAGCTAAAACTAAAGGTATCACTGGAACACTGCAAAAGCCCTTGGAAGGAGATCCCAGGGCTCAGCCCCGTTCCCTCCCAGGCAGCATGGATGGGCTGTGCAGGGAGCACGGCTCTGCTGGCTCTGCCCTGCTCCAGTGGCCACAGAACGGGCACTCAGTGCCCACTCCCCACCCAAAAGCCCCCAAGAGACTTCTGCAGCTCCCTGCTCCCTTCCCTGAGCTCCAGCAAGGACTTCCAGAGTCCCAGCTGGAATTTCTGGGCTTAAGGACTCCTGTTAGGAAGGTGCCGGATGGTTTTCATTCCCTGGGAAAAGCAGCATTTTTACCTTTCCCAGCATTTCCGCGCTGATGTCCCTCAAACACGCTCAGGAGAGCAGCAGCTCCCGAGTGCAGTGTCTGACTCTGCTCTTGGCTCCTCTACTGTGCCCCTCATCAAGGATTTAGGAGTAAATCTGGCTTTTTCTAAGAACAAGAAAATAGATTTTTGGGGGGTTTGAGGGTGTTTTAGTTTGGGGGTTTTGGCGGTTTTTTTGTTATGGTTTTTCTCTGGTATTTTTAAAAATTTATCCCAGGTTTTGGTAAGTGGCGGACAAATAACACGCCTTGCTCCAAGGTGATTACACCTTTAATGACCCCATCATCACCACCACAGGCAGATATAACAAGTCCTCCTTTCCATCTTCAGAAAATAACCAGGATATCGTGGTGTTTTACCACTGCATTCCCTCTTTTTCTTCCCCTCCCTCACTGCCTCCAGCCCCACAGGAAGCACTCGTTTCTATGCAAATGCTGGTAATAGAAACAGAACTTCTCCATGCCCTGCCTTTCCTTGGGGAAACCAATCTGCTGTGTCTGTCTGGAGAGGCACAGAGAGCACTGAGCTGCAGGATTTATCCAATATGAACGATTTCTGCATCATTTCCACGTTCATGGCTCGCTCCTTGTGCCCTCTTTATCCTGGAGGAGCAGGAACCACCTCGTTCCCAACAGGCAGCAATAACGGGGGGTGACTGGTGCAAACCCAGGTCAGAAACCACTCAGGAAACCTCTTTAAACCTCGTGGCAGCTGGGAGGGAGGAACATTTAATGGCAAAGTGCTCCAAATGTCCAGTTCTCCATGGGCTGAAGCACTCAGTGAGCATTTGGGGCTAAAACACGAGGAACTGGCCTGCTCACAGCTGTGGGAGAGGCCACTTGGCTCGTCCCCTCCTGCTCAGGGGTGGAAACGTGGCAGATAGGGATAAAAATGATCAGGAATTATCAGCAGAGAGGGTTTCTGTCATCTCCATCACTCTGCAAAGCACCTGCTGGTGCCTTGAGTAGGGAAAATCCTGCTGCTGAAGCAAATACCCCACATCCTCTGGACAGCAGGACAGGCTGCCAGGTTTAGGCTTGGAAGTCCTATTTTTTTTCCTATTTTGTCCCCTTTTTTTTGTGCTCCAAAATGTCCCACTGGGGTTCTCACCATGGGAAGGAAGGAGAGGCTCTGCCCAGCATCCCCCAAAGCTTTCAGGGCTCCTGAATGCACAAGCCAGGCTGGAGTCATTTCAGCCCAGCTGCCAAAATCTGCTCATCCTTCTAAAAAAGCTCAGCTTCCTGGGAAAATGATAAACAGGGAGGAAATTTATTTGTGAGAACCTCTGAACTGATACACAGAGTGCTGATCTCAGCACGCTCTCCAGAGTGTCAGGCATTAAAACTGAGCTGGACTTCGCAGCTTTTTCATATTTCTGCCCAAATACCGACAGCAAATAAATAAATAAACAACGTGAACCCTTTGTGTAAGAACAAATGTCTCAAGCTTTTGCACACCCTGCTGTCACACAGGCGCCTCCAACTCCTCTCATTTTCAAAGCTCAGCAAGAAGCAGCTCCGAGAGTTTCAAGAGCTCCAAGAGAAGAAGCTCCACGAGTTTTGTCTCTCTAAACACCACCAGCATTGCAAATCTGAAAAATTCTCTACTGGGAGGGTGGGGAAGCCCTGGAATAGAATTCCCAGAGAAGCTGTGGCTGCCCCTGGATCCCTGGCAGTGCCCAAGGCCAGGCTGGATGGGCTTGGAGCAGCCTGGGACAGTGGAAGGTGTCCCTGCCCATGGCAAGGAATTGGAATCAGATGATTTTTAAGATCCCTTCCAACCCAAACCTTTTTGGGATTCTGGGATTCTGTGATACAAAATAAAATATAGGTACAGAACAGAAACTTATGGCAGAGTCTGAGCACCAAGGGTGTATTAAAAGTGAAAGACATGGTGAATTAAGTGAGAAATTAAAGAATAATATCCTTCATGTTTTAAGATAATGAATACAGGTAGAAAAAAAAATCACTGCCTGAAGAATAAAATTTTCTTCAAGTGAGAACTTCCCAAAGGTGTTTACCCAGGAATTCCTACTTCCTATAGTTTCTATATGAAAACTGGTAACTGCAAATTAAGAAGTTAAAAAATGGCTCCTAAAATAACTCCTAAAGATCCAAAAAAAAAATCTCCGTATTAAATTTAGCAGATTTTTGTTTTCTTTCTTTTCATCAAAGCCCTTGGTTGTACTTCACCTGAACCTGCTCGTCTCTCTCATCTTCTCCGTGGGGAGTGAAACCAAACCCAACTCATTGTTTGGGGTTGATGAAACACCTCAGCCTCCCCCACCAGGCTCACGCTCCCGTTAATAACTCAGCCCTACCTCGAACAAAAGATCGCATTTTCAAAAGAGAAAACAAAGAAGTAAAAAAAAAATCAATGCAGAGGTGTCATTATCTGAGGAAATAAATAGGGAAAAAAAAAACCTTTTTGCAAATCGAGAAGCAACAAAGTGAAGCAATGCCTGAGTCAGCAGTTTGGAGCCACCTCCCCTCCTCCCTCTGTGGCTTCTGGCTCCACAGGTGTCTCTCAGCTTTTACTCCTCCTGTCTTCCCTGCTTTGGTTTGGGCTCATTGTTTTGTTCATTTTGGCGTCTGATGTGCTTAGTCAGCAAATTCTTCCACCAGCCTGTAAATTCCACTTTTCCTGCAGCTGGAGAGCCACAGCCCCGTTTTTTGGGAAGAGCTGTGACCCCTGCTTGGTGCTGGGATCCAACCCCTGATTCCGGCTGGGATGAGCTGAGCCCTTTGGGTGTGCTTTGCTAACCTGGTGGGACTTCAGGAGCATCAGCCTCATTAAAATCGGGCTTGTATTTGTTTTGCCAGGCTCTCCCTTTTATCTGCACCCAGAACGATTTTGCCTGATGGCTTCAAGAAGCTTTCTGTGGGTGGGAACAGTGAGTGAGAGATTCAAATAATGAGGCTCTGAACGACTACAAAAGGCTTCACCCGGCTGTGAATCATCCAGCCCCAGTGCTGCATTATTCAGGAATTAATGCAACCCTATAAATGAATAATGATTTAAATGTACTTTTAAAAATTGTTAATGCTCCAGCACTTTTTCCTTCTCTACATAATCAGAAAATTGATTATGACGATGACTAGACCTGTGTTCTTAATTTAACTTATGTAATGGGGATGTAGAAAAAGCTTCGCAACAACAGTGGAAATGGAAAGATTTCCAGGAGGCTGGAAATGGGTTTATAACCTTCAGAATTCCCTCGCCAAACTCAGCTGATTTCAGAGGGAATTAACATCAAAAAAAGCCTCCTAGAAGGATGTAGGGTCTAGAGAAAATAGAATTGTTGCCAAAGTTGAGGAAAAAGATCCAAAATAGACCAGAATATGTGTCAAATAGTAAGGAGAAGCATCATAAGGATAATGTGAGTACAGAAGAAGTTTTGTTCGTTATTTGTTTTCCCACATTTCTCTTTTTTAAAAAAACAAGTTATTAGGAGAACCCTAAAGCCCGGAGATGTATGAACAGCAGAAACAACACAAACAGATTTCCCAGGATTTGTCTGAGGGTGATTCCCACCTGGATTATCTGATGAACAACAGAGGGTGAACACATCACAGTGGGATTTATAAAAGGATCTGTTTTCCAGAGCAGCTGTGGCTGCCCCTGGATCCCTGGCAGTGTCCAAGGCCAGGCTGGACAGGGCTTGGAGCACCCTGGGACAGTGGAAGTGTCCCTGCCATGGGAGATGGATGGAACTTGAGGATTTTAAAGTCCCTTCCAACCCAAACCTTTCTGGGATTTTAAGATTTCCCTCCCCTCTCTGGGTTTTCATATTCAGCTACAACAACCCCTCCATCTCTCTTTGAAACCACCTTGATAAAGAGATTCCAAACTGGGTAGGGCAGGGAGTTCACACAGAGGCAGAGACAAAAGCCCCACAGAATGGTTATTGATCCTTCAGGAACCAAGGCTGATGTGACAACTTTAATTTTAATTAATTAATAAATTATTTTTTAATAAATTAATTATTCCGTTAATTCTATTAAAATCACCATATTTATTCTGGTTTTAGGAGGGGGCAGGATGTGAGTGAAATCAGAACTGGCCCTGTGCATTTTTACTGAACCCTATCTGAGCAACCCATCAGCTCTTCTTCAGGCATACATTTCAAAATAGATATTATGGAAATTATGAAATGCTTTTCTGTTCAATTCGCACTGGGAATTTTTCAGGAGCAGACCAGAGATGAGAAATCGTTCTCTTCACACAAAAGCAAGTGAAATGTAACAACTCTCTCCACCAAAAGACTGTTGAACAAGGTTTTCTCTTGTGCAACAATGAAAGTATAACGGATACGTTATTTAGTGTTCCACTCAAACCAGACACTTCAAAGCCTCTTCAGCCCCAGAAGATGCTTTCAATAAAGTCATCTTCCACCAGGTCTGGTTCATATTCTGCAAGTCCCCGTTAAATAATCATAAATTACCGATGCCATAAGGGACACGAGCTCTGCTGAGGCCACAGCCACAGATGTCCCCTCATTAAAACCCTGTAAAAATCACTGCCACTCGAGCTGCAGGGCTGTCCCAAAGCCTCAGTGCAATACTGCCACCGACCCAGCAAACCCCAGCTCCTTCCAACCACTTGGAGTTGGATGAACTCCCCAGTTTCCTTCCCACCTAACCCTGCTGATGAACTGGGATAAACCAACCATTCCCCATCCCTACTCCCTTATAAATCCATGAACCAACCCTTCCTCAACCCTATTTCCCTATAAATCCATGAACCAACCACTGCCCATCCCTATTTCACTATAAATCCATGAACCAACCTTTCCTCATCCCTATTTCACTATAAATCCATGAACCAACCCTTCCTCATCCCTACTCCTTTATAAATCCATAACCCAACCCTTCCTCATCCCTATTTCACTATAAATCCATGAACCAACCTTTCCTCATCCCTATTCAATTATAAATCCATGAACCAACCTTTCTTCATCCCTATTCAACTATAAATCCATGAACCAACCATTGCCCATCCCTATTCCCCTATTAATCCATAAACCAACCCTTCCTTATTCCTGCCCACAAGATTTTCCAGGCTGAAAATAACATTCCCACTGCTCCTCCTTGACTGAAGGGCTGCAGGAACACTGGGAACCATCTGATCCCTTGGGATGGGAATAATTCCAGGAATCTGGCACTCACTCCACACCAGTGACAATTCCAGGTGTGGAGTGACAGGTCCTGCTCTGGGTCGTTTTTAATACTGCAAGTGAGCTTTTGACAATATCCGTTCACAAATAATGACCAAACCTGCTCCTTTCTCTGTTAAATGCCAAGAAATATTTCCAAGTCTTAAATCTGATTGCTTGTATTGAGTCAGACAAAACTCCTTAAGTTTAATTTAATCATGTCCAGATTAAATTTTTCAAAGGTGGTGAAGAAGAGAGGTTAAATTTTCAGGTTTTTTATAACTTTAAAGGCAGAGAGATCTGTGACTCTTAAAAATTTCCCTCCTTACAAGCTGAAAAATCTTGATCTTGAGATTTTCCCCCCTTACAAGAAGAAAAATCTTGATCTCAATGATAAATATTGGCCAGCTAATGAAAAACAAGTGTCTCATCTCAATATTGGAGAGGATCTTCAGTGTTTCCTCTCACAGGACCAAACAGTTAAACTACAGACTAAATAATTAAACCAATACCACCACATTCATGGTGCCTGGAATTTTCTAATTGATTCAATTTCAATTTTGTTGTGCCTTTTTCTCTCCCCACAATGTTTCTTTGTCTATTTTTTAAGTTATCAGCAGTAATTTCTGACTTTCAAGTGAGCTCATTCATTTGGAAAACAGCAAATTCCTACCAATGTATAGGAATTTTTTGGAGTTTAGTTCCAAAACTAAAATGGAAACTGATTCTCTTGGCATTCAGTATCAAGGAATTCAGTAAAAAAATCCTGAAGTACCTCATATCTCCCAAATCCATGTGCATTTTGTGTCCTAAATAAAGTCAGTCCACAAATTAAACTAGGAGATGTTCCATTTTACACAATTAACTTTAAAGATTCACATTTCAAACAGATCAAACCTTGCTATCCCGTATTTTCAGGATAAATGGGAATGTGGTTATTATTTTATAAAGGTTTTTACGAATTCCAGGTCTCAGCTCCAAAGATCTGATCTCAAAATGTGCGGGGAATGCTTCAGCTGAGCCTTGTACCATTAAACAGGGATTGCCACGAGTCATAAATTATTCCCTTTTCAATGCTCAAGACTGACAAAGGTGCCAACTTCTCAATTTAATTAGGGAAATTCTCCGTAAGAGATGTATTTTAGTCAAGTTCTGTTCTCTCAGCTTCACCTTAGGTTTCATCCTTTCCATCAGCCAAACAAATACTCTCAACTTGTTCTCTCAGAAATCATCTCGTGGAGATAAAACAGATTATTTCATTCTGCATACTTACATTTATCTTGGAAGATGCCTGCAAATCCTTCTCTGGCTGCCTGGGACACCCACTGTTTTCCTGAATTTCCTAAAGGAAAAACTTCCCAAAGCAGAGGAGTTAAAGGACATCAACCCCAACCACTTCACCTTCCACCTCAACTCCCCAAATTCTGTCACGACAGAAGGAAATCATCTGTGGAAAAGCTGCACAAAACAGGGGCAGAGAATTCCATTAGGGAGGAACAAATAAATTCATTATATTGAGGGTTTAAAGTAAAAAATTCTATAGATAATTTCTGTATTAATCACAGGTTTTGACAAGAAACGGAAATTATCTTCTCACTGGAAGGGTTCAGATATTAAACTTTGATTATTCCTTCTTTAAACTTTAATTATTCCTTCTCTGCATTTTCCTCCAGCCACTGGAGAAGTCACTGGATCCTTATGCAAGTTACACTCTTAACTATGGATTTGCTCCCATTGATTGGTAGGAGTGTAACTGAGGAGAAATACATCAACTTGATTAAAATGACCCATTTTTATTGACTTTGTCTGCAATGAATTTTCCTGCAGCAGAACAAAAAGCACATTTGTACAACCTGAACTCCTCCTGTAGTGCAGAATCAGAAGCAGCAAAATGCACAAATAACTTTGAACTCAACAAGCTCTGTTCTCACCTCAGCCACAGCTGCAAAAATGATGTTTTCCCTAAATTATTCGTCCATAGTTTGAATGTAGGTATTGCTGTTACAGCAATCTCCACGCCATGCACAATAAAGTAAATTAGAGTATTATTTAGAAATTATGAGCCTTGCAGTTATGGTTACAGCTGGAGAGTGATTTTGGTGAGTTATGGAATAGGCAAGGCCTGGGATTCTTAGATTTGAAAAGCGGTGCTTAAGATTAGTTCATGAATCGAAAAAAATGAGAACCCTCACAAGTTATTAACACAGGAAAACATCATAATATAGAATTTATAAAAAGTCCCTTCCAATATAGAATTCGTAATATAGAATTTGTAATATAGAATTAATAATATGGAATTCTATGAAAGGCCGTAAAGAACTAAAGCACACAAACTCAGACAAATACCACTCCTCAGAAATTAGACATACTAATTTCATTCCCAGGAACTGGACTTATCCCTGAATTCCTCATCTGTTGGTTTTCATGAATTTTTTTAACTATTTGAGTAGTCTGAGTTCTCTAAAACTTAATGAGTGGTAAGTGGCATGACATTTAAATTATGGTTTATTATACTCCTGAATGACACAGGCATTACTTTCACAAAGACTGAATGCTGTTTTTGCTGTTCTGGGAAAGAGTTGGGCCAGGTTATCAGCGCCTTTTCCAGGAATTTTGGTGAGATTCCTCCATGACATGTACAGAACTCTGCACACTTGAAACACAATTAGCTGACTGAATATGCACGTATGAGAAATCAACCAAAATCGGGCCTTATAAAAATGCTTCTGTTGACGAAATGGATGAAATTACTCAAAATAAAGAGTGAGGCAGTGACCTGGAGGCACAAAGTCATGGAATGGTTTGGGTTGGAAGAGCTCCATAAAATCCAGGAACTCTTTCCCTGTGAATGTTGGGGAGCTCAGAGAACAGAGGGGGCACCTACACTCGCCCCCTATTCATGAGCCAGGTGACCTCAAACCCTACTCTGCCATTTAAGCACAACTATTTCCCAGAGGTTTAGAAAATAATAGGTTTTGGAAAATAAAAGTGTGGCTCTCTCGTCCAAATCCTTGATCTGCCTCCCACCAATTTTAGCTTGATGTGACTCCCACCAATTTTATCTTAGTCATAAACATTTTCTTCCTAACACTGTTATCCTTCCAGCAGTTTGCAAGATTGCTCTGTGATTGTTTCTTTTTATTCTCACAGGCCTGCGAATTATGCTGAAGAGCCTCCTCTTTATTTCACTTGTTTTTAATCTTCTTTATTCGATGGTATCAGGGTTTATCAAGCTCATAACCACATCCCTGTGCTTTTCCCCACCGAAAGGCAGCAGTAAAAGATGCAAAGAAAAACCTAAACTGGTTCCATTTTCTAAAGCCAGGGGGTGAGGTAAAAGAGAAAGCAGGTTTTGAACAATTTTGTCTTAATAACTATTGATCCTACCGGGGAATTTCTGCAGCAAGCAGCACGGAACTGCCAAAATATGCAGCAGGAAGGGATTATAGGTATATGAAGAGATAAGATAATCTCCACACAAATCAGTTAAATGGTCAATCAAGCACAAACACAAATCCAGAGCAATCCTGGCTCCGGCAGCTCCGCTGCTCACGGAACTCCCCGGATTTTTTTAATGGGGCTTTAATCCTGTTAAGATTTCAGAGGCAAAGCAGTTACGAGACTGAGCTTGAGTCTCTTCCTGCTTCTGCATCATTAAGCAAGCCCAGAGTGAATTAATTACATCTGATCACCCCACTCAAGGCACGGAGGCCACGCAAGGTGCGAGCCAGGGGCTGCAGAACATTTATTACTGATGGCAGGGCACCAGAACGAGAACTCTCTGACTTCCAGATCCAAGTGTGAGCTGACGATCTCAGCCTGAGTTAGCAGAGCTGGGTTTAGTGAAGCAACTCCTTTCATCTGCACAGCTGATGCAGGTGAAGTGGCAAAATGGAATGCTGAGTGCTGTGACATTATTTTTATTTTTTCAGCGCATTCTTGAGCGTGATGCTACAATTTCACTGTGCTGCTTCAGGCTTCACCTCAATTCCTGTCCTCAGGGTGGAAAGAGAATCCTGGGCAGGATCCCAGGAGCCCCAGCCCACCTGGAGGGGGATCCAAAAAGTTCCTTCTGGACAGGAGAGACCTCAGGGACATCTGCTGTCACCACACCCCACTGTCAGCACCCAAACCCCAGGGTAGCTGCTGCTCTCCCCATCTCTGCACACGCTCCTGGTGAAATTCACATTTTTTAGCATAAATAGACTGTGTTTAAATGAAATTTAACAAATGGCCTGGACTGTAATTTGCATTAATGCTGTCACTGCACACCTGCACAAAGACTACACGAGGTGGCCCTCAAACAGTGACATCTCTATTTCAGAACCCCTCAGGTGCTGCCATCTAATTCTCTTTTCTGTCAAGACCGGAAAGTGGGCAAGAAAAATTATGATCAAGCGATTTTGTCAGGGTGTCCTGACCTCTATTACAGGGAGAGATTTCAGGGTGGTTGATGCTGGCAGAGTTCACACAGCAATTTCTCCACCCCGCTGTCCTCACCTGGATCCAGCCCGTGCTGCCCACGAGGATCTCCACAATTTGGGGTTGCTCTGTTCACAGCCACAGCCACACTTCAGTGTAAGAATATTCTATGAAAAACAAAATATTCTGGCTTTAGCAAGTTCCTTTGGTAATATCTGTGACCCAGTAAAAGATGTGACATTCACCAGTCCTTCCATCCAAACCACCTCAATTTAAACAGAAAAATCCACTCAGCTTTTCAGTAATTCTTGTGTATTCTGCCAAACCTTTTTAAAACTCATACTGACAACATTTCTCTCAGCAATTAGAAAACTTCTATGAAAAAAGCTCATTTTTTTTAACACTGTTACAGAATTAACAGATCCTTTTCCTTTCTTCCTCCCCATCCCTGTCATAAATGAATTTTAACAAGCAGAGCTCGTTAAACATATTTAGCACAAGTACCTGAAGTAGATTTTAATAGTTTCAGTACTCCTAAAATATCTCTTTTGAAAAACACGCAGTTAGAAGAACACATCAGCATGTGCTGCAGGGATTTGTAGGCTGATTTTTCAAGGAGGCTTCACTACAGATGATCTTTGTTAGGATGGATCATGAAAACCTTTGGAATTCTGCTCCAGAGGACACCTCACACCACATCCCCTGGCAGTGGCTCTGTGCAGCACCCCCCAGACCTCCCCAGCCTCACACTCCCTTTGCAGAACTGATGATTTGTTAGCTTTATACAGCTCAGGAATGATGTGGGGGAAGAATAACAATTATTCCACTCTTTAATGCTCTAAAATGTAGATGGAATCAGCCAGGTTTGGGTTCTTCAGGATCCCGTGCATCCCCAAGTGCCCATCCTGGTTTCACAACTCCGAATTGTGCAGGGAAATTAGTGCAACTGGTGTGAGAGCACCGGGAAAGATCCCCAAATCCAACTTCCAGAATTCCCAGTCAGTGGCCATCGTATCTTGGATTTTAAACATTCCTCCCTTTTAAAAGTATTCTCCAAACTCTCTGTAAATAAAGCACTTTCCATTCTCCCTAGGCATGTTTTCCTAAGGTTTCACAGCTCTACTTATTATGAGCAATATCTTCATGCTCTCGAAAAAATAACCCAAAAAAAGACCTATTTTGGAAGTTTCTTTGAACTTCCTAAGTCGATGATTTCTTACATAACTGCAAAAAAAACCTCTGGGAAAGAACCCATTACAAGCACTGTGTCAGCAATTCCAGCTCATTACAGATGCCTCTCTCCCCTCTCCACAGAACTATTTAATGAATTAAAACTCAGGGTTGGATCATTTCAGAGCCGAGAGCAGCCAGAGATTTTCCTGGGAGGTTTTTAATCTGAGATTAAGGGCTAATTTAGGAAAGGGATTTAATGAGGGGGGTGATTCTTCAGTGGAGCTGAGTTCAGCCCTTTCGGGGGGAGCTCGGCACCACCAAACTTCTGCCATCAGCAGAGCATCGCTGCCATCCTGGGAGGCAAAGGGTTAAAAGCTCTGTATTTCCATATTTTCAGCTGTTTGGGAGGAGTTTTGAGTATTAATGACCAGGAAAACCTCCAGGAGCAGCTGCAGGAAGGCAGCAGATTGCCTAATTCAAGATCTCAACAGCTGGATTTATCCTCATTTGTTGGGTTTGATTTCTTATCCCTTTCCCAGCCAATTCTCCTCACATTTAAAGCAGGAAGGATTCTCTGTCCTCCCTTCACTCTTAGTGCTCCCTGCTGGAACAACAGCTCCCAAAAAAAACCAATTTATTTCTTTATGGAGTCTCCATTTGTTGCTAAAAGTTTGATTGTACTAAGAACTGCAAATAGGATAAAATGAAATGAAATNTAATGAAGTCATTTACCCCAAGTTTGCTCCCCCAACTCACTTTTGTTTCCATCTCTCGGGGCCTGAGGCAGTGAGGTGTCCTTGATTCCCAGCCTGGAGAGGAATTGTTGTGTCTGCCCAGAATGGGAGAGCAGCAGCTCACACTGCACATGGAGTTTAGAGTGATCCACTAAAGAACTGCAGGATTACAAATATATGGAAATATAAAACCTCAAATCCTAAGGCATCATAGGTGACCCTGCCCTGGCAGTGGGGCTGGACTGGGTGATCTCCAGAGGTTCCTCCAACCCAAATTATTCCCTGACTGCGCCCAGTGCTCATCCCTGAGGATTCTGCATGCCCAGCCCCTCTCTCAGGGCCCTTCCCTGCCTGTGGAGAGCCTGGAGCCGTGCTCAGGAAAGGGGTGGGCTGCAAGGGAAAGAACCCTGCTGGAAAAGGATCTAAGAATAACACCCAAGCACAAAGGCTCATGAAAATACATGAAGGATTTCCCCTGGTATCCATTCAGCCCCAGATTGTGTTTACCTCGCCGAGAGATGGAGCTGATTATTCATCAGCAGGATCTCATCAGGAGCAGAAGTCTCGGTTTCCACCCGCGAAAACCATCCTGAGATCACATCAGCATATTTAATTATTGTTGCGACATCAACCCACCCTCCCCAGGTACATGTAAACACCTTTTTTCTGTTCCACTGGAACAGCTCGCCGGGCGGCCTCCTCACAAAGTAATGAGGAATAAAGGTGTTCGTGGAGATTTGTGTAAAAAGCTACTCATCCATCCGAGGAACAGAACGGAACAGCCTCTCTGCACACCTGTAATAAAAGGCTGCATGGCTGTTTTGATAGCAGCGAGTCCCTAATCAAATAAAAGGGAGCTTGCATCATTAAACAGAAGCATCCTGAGAGGCACGGATAGAACATCTTCACCCCCTGTTGAACCCTCGCAGGTACAAACAGAATTTTACACAGCATCAAACACGAGTTCAGCCTGTCCAACATCCAACTTGGAAAGATCCACGAGCCTGAGAAGCACCTTCAAAGCTACGACAAAAATCAATAATTTGTGGTGTTTAACACAGTGGTGGAATGTTTCCCATATTAATGACAAAACCAGGACTTGCAGCTTTATAAAGTCACCGAGGTCCAGCCTAAACCAATTTTTTGCCATGATCCAAGAGCCAGATGAGCCTGGAGGAGCAGAGTTGTGACAGTGCAGGTCTATAAGCAAAGGAGGGGTTTAGGGGATTCTGAGGCTCAAAAAGGAGTTTGAGCAGCTCATTAAGGAACTGAAATTCCTAAATCTGGAGTGCCCTGCCAGCAGAGATTCAGACAGGTCCCACTGCCCCACAGAGCACGCCTGCCTCTTCTGATAACCCTCAAAGCCGACATCCCAACCGCTCCCTGTCCTGAACTGTCTCCCCAATTAACATAATTGAGCTTAAATTCCGAGACACTGCCCTGGATGAAATCAGCTCTGCTGCTGCTGCTGCTGCTGCCTCGGGGATGTTTGCCTGCTCTGACAATCTCCAGTGAAGCAGCATCTTCACCCACTGTCAGTAAAACCACTCCCCGTCTCTCGTGCTCTGCTTTAGAAGATTTCCTTCCTTAATATTCACTCAAAATGCTTTTTTCCGGAGAACTCCTCGCCCTCATGCATCGCTGCCTGTTTTTACCCAGCTGACAGCTGCCCTGCAAGTTGCCCAAGACGTGGCAGCCCTTGGAATGTGCATCCAAGGCAGGAAACACCTTCTGCCCGCTGCCCGCCGTGCCCTGCGCTCCCCGTGCGCGCACACGCCTGGATTCACAGGCACTCACTCAGCCAGGGAGCAAACCCCGGGATGTGAAGCATCTCCTCGTGCTCAGAGCGAGGAAAAAAACTCATTGTTGCCCTTCCAGATGGTTTGAAGAGCTCCAATCCCACCAAGCTCCCAGTATCTCTCATATCAGGGAGGAGAAAGCTCATTAAATGCTCCATGGTTTCACGTGCAAGCTCCATGAAATGCACAAAGCAGAGAATTTTCTGTTTGGACAAGAACATCAACTCCGCGATCTGCCATAAATATTTTTTCTTCCCCCCATAAAATCTGTGATTTTTTTAATTACAGGTTTGTATCCAAATGCAAATTCGTTATTACACCAGCTGTCATCCTAACACTAAAACCAAATAAATAAAGGCGGATTTTTTACTCTGGAGCACTGTAAACTGTGGACTTGAAAATATTCTCCATCAATCAGGTAATAAAAACTTTCCCCTTCTACAGCTATTTAGATTTTCTGGGAACAAGAGTTATTGGTAATTGAGTAAAGCTGCTAAAAAACAAAATGAAGAGCTGCTTTTGATGGATAGCAAGGACCTTTCAGTGCCCAGTTATCTGAATCCTGAGTGCAAAAATAACAACACATCACCCAAGCCATAAACTTCCACCAGACATTAAACCAGAATTAAGTCTTCAGCCCAATTTTTACTTGCTAATCCCACTTTTTCTTTTGTTTCCTTCCTTAAGCAGCTTCCAGGCCATGAAAGTTCATTATGACCTGCCCTGTGATTACTCCAAAACTCTTAATAGGCACTTGAGCTTTTTAAAACCCCAAATAAATTACAAGTATCACTTCTCAGCTGTCTGTTATTTTGCTGACACCCTGGAGGAAAGCAGATTTTCCTTTTGGGACTGCTGCAATTTACCCTTAGAATATCATGCTCATTATTACTCCGCAGTTATTTTTCAGTTAATTTACTAAATACTGAGGTAAGAGCCATTGGTACATAACTCCTGAGCTCAATCACAGTGTTTTAAAAATATAGAAAGCATCATTTTACCTCTGACTGTCCAGATTTTACCAATAAGATTTTAACAAAATATTTTAACTTCATGGAAGTTATTTTTAAAATAAGAAAGCTCTTTTAAAAAGTATTTTTAACAGATTATTTTAACTTCAGAAAATTCCTTCTTTAGTTTTGGAGATCCTTTGTGATGGAGCTGCCTCCATGTCAGAGAATCCACTCCAATAATGCCCCCAGTTGTCTTCTGTAGTTTTTATCTACGGAATTCCTTGGTGTGCCACCAGCTCAGAGCACAGGCAGCAGCCCCAGATTCCTAGGAAGGAGTGTGATTCTGACAAAATGATGGAAAACAGATTTATCTGCATCTTTAATCAAGAGTTTATATGCATGTGGAGTGGTGAAACATGGTGTTTACTGCACTATCCCCTTGTGGAGCGTAATTATCTTTTCTATATATGAAAGCAATTTAATTTGTTTGCATCAAGAGAGACACTCGTGTAACATTCAAAATAATAATAATGTGCACAATGATCCAGACAGGATTTAATTTTTTTTAACAATTCTGTACTAAACAACACAACCCTTTATTACTTCAGCAGACTATCTGCAGTCAGCATTAAAAAAGAAAATCAGAAGTGAGCTCAGGCAGAAATGAGAGATGGTTTGATTAAACCCTGTGTTATTCCACTCTTCCTCTGGACTCAATCTGCTCATTTCAGAGGGGCTGAATAAATCAAATGAGTGACAAATTAACTTTGTGTCTCTCCCATGCTCTAAGCAGAGGATTTGAACTCCTCCTGACCTGAAAGCACATCTTTAAAGAGGGAGCTGATTGTGCCTGCACCGAAACCCGACACGTTCTGCTGCTTTTGTGGTTATTTCACAGCAGTGTTACCTTTGGTAAGGTTTGGGTGCCTCTGGGATAAGGAAATCAAACACCAGAGCTCCACCTTGCACTCCCTGTCCTCACGGACCCTGCGGTGGCTCTGAGCCTCGGATCTGCAGCAGAGAGGTGACACCAAAAGCAAATCGGACAAAACCAAAGAATCCTGGGACATCCTGAGCTGGAGAGGATCCCCCAAGGATCATCCAGCCCAACTCCTGGCCCTGCACAGACACCCCAGCAACCCCACCCTGGGCAAACCCTCCTGGAGCTCCGGCAGCCTCGGGGCCGTGCCCATTCCCGGGGGAGCCTGGGCAGTGCCAGCACCCAGCACCCAGCACTCTCTGGATGAGCAGCCTTTCCCTGAGATCCACCCAAACATCCCCCACTGGATGGCTCTAAGGGAGTTTAGACTATGTTTGGGGTTGTTTCAAATGTTCTTCCTGTCGATTTTGTTATTCAAGAGTAAATAGAGAACGAAAGTATCTTGTGTTCACATAACTGCCAAGAAAAGCAGAATTCAGGGCTGGACTGTCCTCCTTTGTCCCTCTCCCCACCTCAGCGTCCCTGCTGCAGGACAGGCACTGCTTCCATCTCCTCCTCCCCTCTCCGGAGCCAGGGATGGAAAACCAAAGATAAAAACAGCCACTGTCTTTGTGGAATTTCGGTAACAGAGCTCTAACGTGACTAAGTGATCAGTTTTGACGTGCGAGGCAGATCTGGAGTTAAAAATATCGTTTTCCCTCAACGTTAATTATGAATCATTAGGAAGACTGAAATAAAATCTTCCACCACGTTCCTCGCAGCTTTTCTGAGCAAATATGGCAAACACAAACCACTCTGGAGGGCTGCTCCAAGCTAACAGACACTTGGTAACTTTGGGGTTTATTCAAAGCAGGCTCACGTCTCAATCCTGTGGTTTTGTTGTTGCAATTAACAGCTGAAAATCACCTCAGAGTGCCTTAGAGTGAATGGGTACATGGACAGACACCCATGAGCGTGCTGAAATGGGATGCTCACACTGAAAAAGCACTGCTCAGTTACCACAATCATTTATCTCTGCTTCTAGTGCAGGCCTGCAGGTTGCACCAACCAAACATTTCAAGCAAATGCTGTGGAGGTGCAAAGTTTGAGGTGTTCCAGTGAGCTGGGAGCTCACACGTGCTGGAGACACACTTAAAATCCGGTGGGTTTTTTTGTTGTATTTTTTTTGTTTGTTTGTTTGGTTGGTTGGTTTTTTTTGCTGTTGTTTTCTTTTTTTTAGAATCATAAAATCCCAGAATGGTTTGGGCTGAAGGGACCTTAAAGATCATCACCACCATGAGCAGGAACACCTTCCACCATCCCAGGTCGCTCCCAGCCCCGTCCAGCCTGGCCTTGGACACTGCCAGGGATGAGGCAGCCACAATTGGTCCATTCCAAATAAAACAAACTCCTGTTTCCCAGCATTTTCATCCTTTCCTCACAGGATCAGAATTGTAATCGTCTACTTTTCTTTCCCACTGTCATTTCACACTTAGTACTTTATAAGAAATTGTTTCTCTCCATTTAAATGGAAATTACCTGCTTCAAAAAGCAGCTCTAAGGTGAGTTAAAATCTGCTGTAGCTCCAGCAAAATTAAGATGATTTCATCTACATTGTTGCTCCTATATATTTTTCCTCGATACTGTAGTCAAGTGCACTTTTCCTTCAAATGAGGAATCCCAAACCTTGGCTGCCACACCAAGCCCTGGGAACACAACAGTGGCCTGAAACACGAAACCGGATTTTACAGAAATTTCACTTTATCGTGTTCCAACACCTCCTTTTTCTCTGGAGTAAATTACCTGCAGAGATTGTATTAAAGAATTTCTGGGCACTGTATTGAAGAATAATAATGGCAATTTCATAGCGATTTCACAGGATTAAGCATGCACCACACAAGAAAACTATCCCAGCAAAATCCAATTTTTTACTTTTCCAACCCCGAGTTTTCCTTCTCTTTAGCTGGCAATTAGCTCTTACGAAAGTTTAATCAAAGACTCAGGTTCTTTAAATGTAGCACAGCCAGAGTAAGATTTAACCAATAATTAAGTAAATTGGACTTGGCTTAGTACACAGGAAATTGAGGATAATTCATAAATATTATCCATTAGCAACTTGCATATTGACACAGTGCTTGAGATATTTTTTAGAACTGATGATATTTAAATATGCCATGAGAAAATAAAAGTATTTTGCAAGTATTTTGCAAAATAGAAGTATTTTGTCTATTAGAATGATAAATTCTTTTACCTGCACGGAGAGAGGGAAGCTGCTGTTCAAATAAAGGGAGACTGACCTGAAAGAGAGAGATGTAAATGGGGAAAACATTCCAAAATCCCAGCAGGAAAGGATGATGCAGAATTTTCCAAAACAAGAAAACACATCATGGATACAGGGAGAAGGGAAAGAGAAACCCCTAAAAAACCAGGGAAAATAAGACAGATTTGGGGCTTGCAGACCGCAGCGAGCGAATAATAAGAGTGAAAGGAATATTTTAAATTAAAATTATGTAGAGAAGGCTCAGCAATGTTTGGCTGGTTGCAATTCCAACCTTTCCAAAGAGGGTCAGCAGCCACAAAATGATGCTGCAAGTGCTGTTCAGTCAATTCCAACCCGGCTCTGCACGTAGAGGAGTCAAAAATGGAGGTGGAAGTTTGAGATCTGTAAGACTTTTACCAGAAGGAACGAGAGGTCGGAACACAGAGTGAGTGCATGGGGTGTTCAGCCAGGAAAGGGGACAGGGTCTGAACTGCTGCCCAGCCCTCAGGTGAAGGAACACTATTTCCAGAAGGAAATGTGGGACCTGGAAAGTTCTCCTGGAGATGGACACTGGCACATGTCTGGAATCTCAGCCAGCCCAGCGCTGGGACAATGTTTTGAAGGAAAGCTGCAAAGCAGAGGTGGAAGATTCCCAGAGAAGCTGTGGCTGCCTCTGGATCTCTGGCAGTGTCCAAGGCCAGGCTGGACAGGGACTGGAGCAGTGGAAGGTGTCCCTGCCACGGCAGGGGGGTTGAAAAGAAACGATCTTTCAGACTCCTTCCAACCCAATCCACTCTGGGATTCCCAGAGCTGCAATTTCTCCCACTTCTCATCTTTTATTTTACACCACAAACCAGCGGTTGGGCCAGGACTGAGGGACAGAGGGCTCAGTTCCAAGGCTTCCCCAAGCACAGAAATCCAAAAGATTATGCCCCAAAGGTGTAAAGTCTCCACAGCCACTGAACCCATCCACAGGCCCCAAAACCACGAGGTGTTTGAAATATAAACTGGGCCTGATGCATTTTGGGGCCAGCAATTTCTGACTTGACCACTTCAATTCCACCTTAGCTCTGCATTAGGAGTCAGGTTTTTCTACGGACTGGAAATACACTGAATTGTGTCTCACAGAGTGCTCCCTCCATCCCTGAGGACTGGCCCTCTGTGGACAAACCCCAAAAATATTTAATCACCATCTCCACAAGGAATGTTCACTGTGCTCTGGTTCTGCTGCTCCTGCATTTAGAGCTGCGAAGTTGGATGTTTGTTTGCTCAATAAATATGAAACCAGGCTGATCATTCTGGAGTTCTGCTATTTCAGTGCAATTCATCCCCATTTTCTCTTTGATTTCTCCTCTTTCTTCAGCAGATTGGTTTTTAGCTGAATGAGTCTGAGTTGTCACTTGGAGTTTTGCTGCCACACCTTTGATTCATGTGATAAAACAGCAAAGGCAGCCAGCAGCATCAAGAACTGTCTGTGGAAATGCTGATTTACTATTGCATTGCTTTGTTCTGAAAAAAGATACTGAACTAATGAATCTGTGGCACAGAAAAAACATCCCCGGACTGGATTTTTAAAATATTAAAGCTTGGTTTACAACATAGTTAATGAATTTTCATCTTTGAGTGCATGGACACACAGGATGTGTTTAAAAAGAGTTCAATTCCAAGCTTCTGCTGGCCAAAGTCTAATACATGAGGATAAATTAACAGGATGTTGAGGCTGTACTTCCCTGGAAAAATACTTTGCAAGGAACTGAGCACTGCTTACTAAATCCCTGTGTCTGCCACTAAAACTGTGAACTTAATTGTGAACATTCTGTAAAATTATAAAAATAACCAATTCACCAGCGTGCCTATTACGTGTTATGGTTACCTATATTAACACAAAAAAAAGCATTTACTATTCATCCTCAGTGCATGAGAGTTGCTGAATTAAAGCCTCCACACATCAAAGTTCAACAGCAGCGAGACAAAAATGAATTGTGCTGTGGCACCAAGTCACACCTCATGGTCCCTCCACTGCATTACCCATTCAGTCCAAGGGTAAAATTAATTAAGATGGCATTAGATACACAGCAAATACATGAAAAAATAAGTGGCCTGAGCAGATTTCATTAAGTTCTAATGTGGTTTAAAATTGCTTTAATAGGTAAGTTCATGACACAGCACTTTTACTGCTGCTGAAAGGTCGAGGAGAGAAACAGAGCCAGGAGTCCACAGCTTGATTTTTGTGGCTTGTTGCAGTCTGGATGTTGATTTTCCTCAGATTTTTATGGCACTGACTATTCCTTCATTTCACGTGGAAAACCCAGGTAGGATTTAATCCTCAGGATTACCCCGGAAAGGGAATACTCACGGAAATAAGGGAATTATTCTGGTTTGCTTTGTCAGCCGAGTTCCTGGCGTGGGAGGATTCTGAGTCAAGGCAACAGCAAACACTGGAAAGAGAGGGAGAGTCCCCAGTGTGAGCCCACGTCCTGCACACCAAAAAAATGGGAATTAAAATGTGACACTGGATCACCTCGAAGGTGCTCAACACATCAACACCGAGAGTTTTATTCCAGCAAGATCCTCTTTGCCTTGGAATCACAAATAAGCATTTTGACTTTTCCAGGCTAAAAATAACTCACTGAGATATCTGAGCTATTCAAATCCCACTCTGATGGTTTGAGGGTTATTTTGCAGAAAAGTTTAATTGTTGCTGGGTGTAAGAACCCAAACTGGTACTGACAGCAATACCAGTACATGCACATCTCATCACTTGCCACTGGAATCCATAAAAAACATGGATAAAAATCCATAAAAACCATGCTTTATTAGCCAACAGAGACTCGCTGCTTTTAAAGTCTTCTTCCACTGCTAAAAGAAAAACTCCACAAATATTTGCTAACAACAGTTTGCACCTCTGGGATCCTGTGTCTACACAATGCAATGGGTGAGCACTGGGGCACACGGTGTCTTTTTTTCAGTTCATCATTTTCAGAATTTTCCAAGGAAATCTCCCCTGTTCCACAGAATCACCGACCAGCTCTCTCCATTTTACAGGGCATTTCCTTCTCTTTTTACACACTGCTGTCTCCTCCGCTGTGGGGCACAAGCAGTAGGGAAAGAAAAGAACAAAGCATCCACAGAAAACAAGATTGCCAAGCGATGCCAAAAAGCCGTTTTCTCCTAAATGTGGATCATCACTCAAGCGACTCTGGGACTCCAGAATCCACGTAGCCCAAATCTGGCTCTACACCTTTAAAAACCAAGTCACAACCACTTGGGAAAGCTGTAAAGTTTGGGGTTTTTTGAAGTTTCCAAGTCAGCAGCAGTGAGTCAGAGCATGGCTGCAGAGAGGGACAGGGACACAGCGAGCGGCAGGAGCAGCATGGGAGGGAGGCAAACACAAAGTGCCCTGGCACGTGGGGAGCTCAGCCTTTGATGTCAAACAAACTCCTGTTTGAAGCTTCTCTTTTCCCTGCCAGCCCCTTGGACTGCCTGGATTTCGGGGTGGGGGGTTGAATTCCTGACTAAAGCCGAGCTGAGGAGATATTTTGGGAGGAGGCTGGGATTGTTCCCACCCCCGCCAGGAACCGCAGCGTTCCTGCTGCCGGGGCTTTGATCAACTTGTTGCCTGAACTTGGAGTGATTCGTCATGGATTTGTCATTCCCTTCCTGCCTGGAGATGCAGGGAATCTCGGAGGGAGTGAGTTAGCAGTTTGTCAAAAGCGTGACTGATGAACAAAGGAGTCTGAGAAGTGCCTGGAAGAGGCTCTTTCTCCTTGGCAGCTCTGCTGCCGACTCTGGAGGTGCCCTGTTCCCTTCATTCCTTCCTCTCCTGTGCCCACGGGACAGGGACAGACCTGGATGGAGCAAGGCAGCCCAGGGAGAAACTCAGGGGCTCTCTGCTTCATGGATGAAACTTTAATCTAAGCTAGACCTGTGGTTCACTTCTTTAGGTTGAGGTTTTAAGTGTCCCCAGGAATAAAGAAAATCGACCACAGCAGAAGAATACAACTAAACCTAGAAAAATGACACGGAAAGTATCTTGGGAAGCAAAACCCGCTGGACAGCACCCGTGGCTGGGAGAAGGAACTGGTAACCAGTGTCAGGAAGCTGAGGAAGAAGCTGGAAATGGTGGAAAACTGATAGGAAAGGGTCAGAGAATGAAGCTTTTCACCAGCGGCTTTAAAAAAACCTTTGAGGTAGAACTACAACATCTTTCCCAAAGTTCAGAAAGCTCAGTAATGCACAGCAATTAATTTTGGGAGCTTTAAAATCAAATGTGGAATAGAGCTGCCAAAATCTTGCTTTATCCAACTTCACAGTACTGTTGAACCTTCTCTCTGCTGTCTCTGCTTTGTATTTTATGTCACAGGATTGATCCTAACAACGGGAAAAATTAACCCAAATAATTCATTGTGTAGACACTTACCTGTTATTTAGCCAAAAAACGAGTGGTTTAGTCTGTTCATGAGATGATGAATCAACTTTCTTTTCAGAAAGGAACTGAAGATGCCAAGCACAGCTATTAAACAGAGGTGTCATAAATGAGAAAGGTCAAAACAGGCTCCTTCCGTAGGCTTCCAACAAGTTCTTCATGATCATTGACTTCTAATGCCTCTTCAAGAGCCAGGAATTTTCTAGATTATTAAGGAAATGGAATGTTTTGTCAACACAGAAAAGAGATAAACAAGATAACAAAGTAATTATATAATTATCAGTCTGACAATGATCCCAGGCCAAGGAATGGAAAGGCCGAGGCAGAGCTCATTAAGCACAGAACTAAAAAAAGCGTAATTAACGCCAATCAAACTCAGGTTTACAAAGGTTAGATCATTGCCCAGCTAATGAGGTTTTTCTCTGGAAGATGAGGGGTTGATTAATGAAAGGTGAAAACCCAGGAAACATTTAGTTTGGGTCCTGGATGGGTCACTTTAAAAGTTAGGGATGAACACGGTGAAAAATGGGATGAGCTGGGCTACATCCCAAAATTAAAAACTCTGGACAACCTCTTGGGATGGGATTGTCCAGGGTTCATGTCTGAGAGGGTTTTTGAGGATCATCACCTCACACAAGGCACTTTGACCCAACCAACCAGAGGAAGAAGGAAATCCATGGGCACACCCCTAACCTGGTGAGAGGTAATTAACTAAACCCCAATAAATTAATCAATTACCATGTTTGTTCATATTCATTCCCTAAGATCCCTCTAGTTTCTCTCCTACCCCTGTCCCAGTTTAAAAGGTGCTTCCACATGTTTATCCAGCATGTTCACCTGGTAACATCTTTCCATTTGTTTATTCTTAAATTGTTCATCCCTCAATGCATTCGCTGCACTTCGTCCTCTCAGGTGTTAAACACTGTGTGCTATTTATTCATCAAATAAATGGATTTACAAGCTCCAGAGCTTCTCTGTGCTATTGCCGCCTTTCTCTTTTTCCCACAAATCCCATTTTTCCAACCAGTTCCATCAGCATCCTCTCATTTTTCTCCAGAGGGCCAGAGAAAACATCAAATAAGAGCAGTTCTGAGATTGATTCTTCAGAAATTCCGTATTTGAGTCGCAGAGTTCCTTGCAGCGCAAATCAAAACAAACTTAAAAGCCTCCCAGAAACCACAGGGTGAACACGATGGAAAATGTATCATTCAGGCCAGCTGAAAGAGATAAGATCCAATTTCTGGACACTGGGATAGAAAAACACGCTTAAAACTAAAGATATATTTTTAAAAGAGTGACTAGAATTGCTCACAACGTTTCAGTGATTATTTAAAGCTGGAAATATTCTAATCCAGACAATGTTTTCTTAATGATTAAATTGATTTTAAGCATAAAACGAAAGCCATGGCTGCTGGATTTCATGGTGACAACAGGGGTTTTTTCATGTCCTTCTGGCAGGTGCTCGTGGCTGAAAGTACCACCCATAGCTCTTGTCTTGATTTCACAACTGTTCAGATAATTCCGCTGTAAATATTTTTGTGTAAAACTGTTTGGAGAAAAAACATTCATTTAAGCCTTATTTTATTTTTTTTCCTCCATTTGTCATAATAAGCTTATCCTGTAAACCCCAATTTTTTTCCCACATCAGGGCCTTTATTTAGAATCATAAAATTACAGAATAATAAAACTATAAAATCAGGAAACTGTAGAATCATTAAGCCCAACCTTCAAGACCTATTTGTATATATTCATATATATTTGTATACCAACACAAGGCTTTAAGAAGGAAGACACAAATATTTACCATAGGCTGTAAAAACCCTACAGTAATAATCATAAGAACTTTAGAAATGCTGGATCTGGGATTATTTTTTGAAGTTAAAACTATTTTTTGAAATTAATTTTTTTTTTAATTCAAAACACAGATGCTAAAGAGAAGAACACACTTCCCATTTTGAAACACTCACATCAAATAATGTATTAAATGTGTAAGAACAACAACTTTTTCCCTCAGTTTAAAAAACGAGGTCACTAATATTTAAAAATACGAGTTTTCCTACAGGTTTTTACCCACCATGGCTTAACCCTGAAATCCGGGTGGAATCTGCCATCTGTTTCCTCTTGCGTCACACCCTGAGTCAACCTCCCACAGTCCTGGGGCTTTCTTTTGGCAGATGATGCACAGAAACTGGATAAAAATAAAAAAAACCCGCTGAATCGAGACCGCCAACAATGCCTCTGACTTGTGCTCTTTTGCAGGGCTAAATCATATTTATAAAATACGTGTTATGCGAGGTGCCAGCAGTTTTTATTCACATTTTGCTGACTCAGAGAGTTTTGACAGAATCACCCGCGGAATCCCAGCTGAAGACAGCGTTTCACCACAGCCACGGCAACTGAAGAGCAGAAATAATTCTGAGCAAAATTTTAAAAATTTTAGATGTTTTCCATCTCTGCAGGAGCTTCTGATGGAGAAGGTGACTGTGAGGCCTGCTCTGGAGCTGCCTGAGCATCCCTTCGCTCCCCAACAGCCCAAAACTCCAATTCCTGCACGGAGGAGGCTCCCTCACGGGGTCTGGGCTGATTTCAGCTCACAAATACTCACCCCAACTTCTTTTTTATCTGTGAGCACACACGTCACTCCCATCCCAAGGCCTGCATGGAGCAGCAATCCCACAACGTAGCGGTCGCCAGCCAAAGCCTGAATCTGGGAGCCTAATTAAATAACTCCGTTAATTACAAACGCTTTATGATTACTTTTATAGCTATAAAATAGCCTTTTATAGACGTCTCCACACCCACCCACGCACACTGACAAAGGTTCCTTCTCCTTTCAGAAAGGCCCTCATTAATATTTAGAAACAGCTCCTTTCCACCTTCACTGTTGGCCTTAAAATTGATCAAGGGAGGACACAAAAAAACCTGAATTTTATTTTGAAGCAAAAAAGGTCTTAGAAGCTCGTATACAAAAGCTATAAAAATCCCTAATTAAAACCCCAGAGAGCCCAGAGATCTCTAAAATGCACTTATCTTCTCCGAAGGTAGAGCTTTGTTCCCAGTCTATCCGTGCTCATAAACTGAAAATAGGTGAACACACTTCTGGCTGGATAAATTATTGTCTAATATCCCATGCAACATGTACAGATTCATCTCATTACAAAGGGGTTTTGTTTTTCCATTTTTAAGAATCATTTCCTGGCTCTCCAAAGGGAAATTTTTAATGTTATCTTCTTCAAAAACATAAATATTTCCTGGGGGCAAGAGATGCTTCATGGTGGCAAAAGCTATCAATATTTTTTCCATCTGTTCACCACACTTGCTTTGAAACCAAATTAGTTGAAAATTCCACAAATAAAATTACAGGTGAGAAAATCAAAGCAAAAAGAGAACTGCTTGAAACAAAGGGGAAAAATCACAGCCTCCTGTTTTCCGTGGAGATGCAAATCTCCTCCTACATCCCAAGGACTTTTGAACTCCATTTCTGTGGATGCTGGTGGGAAGTCAGCTCATTTCTCCCATGTATTAAACAGAATAATTTATTCTCCACAAGACAAAATTACGAGTGCATATGCAAATCTCCTTTCCAAATAAAGCCATTCTGTTCAGATTCTCATTTGTGAATAAGGTAAATGTTGTGTAGCACGCAGTCAACAGCTTTTGTACGAGCAAAAGGCAGAAAACCAGGTTCCAAATGATCATTGCTTCATTCCATTCTGCCCTTTCTAGGGTGGCAGCACACTGAAATCAGGTATTTTTCCCAAATACATGTATTTTGCCATTATTTCATTTACTGGCACGTCAGGCTGCACCAATTTCCTCATACTTCTGGATTTTAGAACCAGATTTAATGAATTTATTTCTGCCAAACCCTGCCAGCGTCCTTTTCACCCCATTCCTGCAAAGGCCACAACTACGAACTAAAACAGAAAGTGAAAATATCATTTAACTGAGAGGTTTGTGTGGCACTTTTTGGTTGGGGTTTGGGGTTTTTTTTTTGCTTGTTAGTGTAGAAATGCTGTTTGGCAACTCATCCCCACTCCTGGAGGTTTCCAAGATTCAACCAGCCAAGGATCTGAGCTTGGGATGGCCCAAGAAGTGTTCAGGGAGCAGGATGGGGTCGTGGGCTCAGCATTTCCACGATCAGCACTCCCATAATCTGTTTTAACTTAGATAACTGTAACAAGGTTACTGGGAAAAACTAAAAAAAATCTGAATTTCTAGACTTTGTAAAGGTGAGAATGATGGGGTTTAGCCGAACAATTAAAATGAGGATCCAGTTCCTGCTGAGTGAATTCTGAGAGAGTTTTTGAAGTTAAATTTCATCACCAGCACTTCATTTCCAAGCCCACATCCCCCAGGGAGCTCTTGGTTCACTGCTGATTTTCTCAGTGCCTCAGGCACAGGCTGTCCCCTTCCCAACCCCATTCCCAAACTGGGAATCTGGTCCCTGCAGATGGGAATGGGAGGTCTGGATTACAGGAAATTGTTTAGACTAAAGAAGTACTACCAAAAAAAAAAAAAATTGCACCAACACGTGTTCTTAGTGCTTTGCCTGATTTACTTTCCAAACTGCAGCCTGGCTACATTTATATTTCTGGGCTTGGGAAAAGAAAAGGAAAAAAAGGTCAAGTTGAGATCTGTGTTGACTGTGCAATATTATTTCAGCACTCCCCTTGATAATATCTGCTAGAAATGTTTGCTCAGAGAGGAGCCAGCAGGAATATCCAGCAGGAGTATCCAGGATGAATTTCCAGCAGGAATTTCCAGCAGGAATATCCAGCAGGAATTTCCAGCAGGAATTTCCAGGGTCAATATCCAGCAGGAATATATAGCAGGAATATCCAGGGTCAATATCCAGCAGGAATATCCAGGATGAATTTCCAGGATGAATATTCAGCAGGAATATCCAACAGGAATATCCAGCAGGAATATCCAGCAGGAATTTCCAGCAGGAATTTCCAGCAGGAATACCCAGGATGAATATCCAGCAGGAATATGCAGGGTCAACATCCAGCAGGAATATCCAGCAGGAATACCCAGGACGAATATCCAGCAGGAATATCCAACAGGAATATCCAGGATGAATATCCAGCAGGAATATCCAGCAGGAATATCCAGCAGCAGCTCTGCAGTGAATTTGCAATCGCTGCCACTCCTGAGGCAGAATTTCGAGTGCTGCCCCAGGTGTGTCCTCCCTGCAGGAGCTGCAGCTCCATCCAGGAATTCCCACAAAGTACCTGATGGCAATGGCTGGAAGCACCAAAAATGCTCATTTTTGGGGGTTTGTGTCATGTAATTCCATCCTAATTTAGCAGCAGCCTTTCAGGCGAGTTCTGAAGGGTGCAAACAGCTGAAGCTCTCCATAAAGCAGTGAAAATGAATCCAGAAGTCCACAGATGGAAAAAAACGTTGAACCCAAAAGGCAAACTTGATTGAATACTGCAAATCCACCCAGTCCTTCAGAAAAGCAATGTTGAAACCAAAAGGCAACTTTGATTAACTACTGCAAATCCACCCAGCCCTTCCTGTGTAATCACAGAGTAACAAACTGTCATATTTATAGACTCTAATTAACTTTTAAACTCTAAATTATAGATGTGGACTGACCCTCACTCCGTGAATTACTTTTTTTATGTAACACCAACATTATAGAGAATTTATTTTTTCACACAGCACTGAAAGTAACATTTTACACAACAAATGGATGGAAGTTTGTTTTTAGCTCCTGTTGCCAGCTGGGTAAAAGTTCTCCTCCCAAAGCCCTCCGGTAAATCCTCGCCTTTGCCACCACAGGAGGCTGCACCATTTGCATCCCTCGAGAAGTGAGGCAGCCACCAGGATTATTAATGGCTTTCCCCTCAGCCAAATTTACAAACTGTCACAGAACTTCCACTTATTTTGCATGAAATTCCAAGTAAGCGAGCCGTGCACTTTTTAAGATGCTCAAAATCCAATTTTACACTTGTCTTAATCACTGCAGATCAGTTCATCACACGTTGGAGCTGCCATCTGCTCAGCCATTTCTCCAATTCCCACCCAGAAACTCCTTTTGCTGCTGCTGCACAGACACAGGGGGCCGTGTGTGTCAGGAATTCACACCTAATTCCAGCAGGATGGAATTTTTATCCCAAAAATCCAAACCCTGCAGGGCCACCAGGAGGTCTCAGCTACCCCAGGCAGTGGTGATTTCACAAATGATGGGGACAAGCAGTGACAGTGATGTTGGATCACACCCTCTAATGGCAAAACAATCCCTAAAAAACACCCGAATTCCCATGAATCCTATTTTTCCCTTATTAATTCTTATTTAAACTTCTTACAAATTTCATTTTTTCACCTCTCACAAATCATCCCACAACCCAAGGCCAGGGATTGACAGGGCTGGCACTAAAATCCACACGAAGCTGCCTCCTCTCCAAGTGGTGGAAATTCACACTGGAATTAAAGCAGCAATGGGCCTGAACATCAGGCCAGATGTTCAGGGCAGAGGAAAGCATACCAGGCAAGCATTTCTGCCAAATCATCCAAAACACGTGCATTTATAAATGCCTGATTTCAAAGAATGAGAAAGTTCTTATCAGAACTGAAATGATAAGAAATCATAATTCTATTAATCAGGTAAAACTTCGTAAAATATCACTTTTTACTTTCATTATATCATTACTGCTAAAATGAACTTCTTTACACACTTAAAGCATTTCTGTAGTAGAGGAAAAAAAAGCAAAGAGCCTATTTTATCTTCTGAATCTGCTTTGCTACCAGATATTGAGACATAAAATCCATTAATCTTTTCAGAAAGCCAAGCATTGCCTTTGAAGATAAACCCACTCTCTTTTTTTGCCTGATTTAGCTTAGGAAATGGGTTTGCTTCCACAGCAGGAGTTGGAACAATGAAACAGAAAAATTTGAAAAATATTTAGGCCCAGATTAGGCACTGACCAGTAAAATGAAGAAGGAAAACTCAGATTTTTTTTTTAATCAAGTGTCCACATAAAGTAACAGGTTTGTGTGCATTTGGTCTGTGTTTTAAATTTAGAAATGATTTTACCATGGTCAGTTGCCCTTGTGAGGACACATCTCTGCATCCAGGCTGATTTTGTTTCCTAAAATATATCTATGATTAAGCCTTCGTCCTTTTTTTCCCCATCCAAACTCTCTGGATTCTAGGTACCAAATTAAAATGCTTGGGTAAAATGAGATGCCAGCTAAAAATGACCGATTTCTGCTGATGTTAATATTTAGCAGGGTCACACTCCCCTCACCCCTGTTACTGTAGGACTGATTTATTTTACAGCACATTCCCCATTTTCCTGTTCCCTCCTGACTCCTGAGGCTTTTTCCTGAGCTATTTTCAGAGGTTTAAAAACCGGGAAGCGCGAGGAGAAAAATGCAGGAATGATTAGAGATGCTCGTGTCATTAACTGGACATTGGTAGAGCAATTCAAATAATTCTACCTTAAAGAAGGCCAAAGCTAAAAATACAAATGCCCAGCTCTGAAGGGCACTGCTGGCTTCAATTCTCCCCCCAAAAAATTATAAAACAGCCACAAGGATCAGAAATCCACAAAGAATTTCATGGGGCTGCATGACCAAACCTTTATTATCTGCTTGTCGAACAAAGTGCTGAAGGATCTGTCTGATAAACTAGAAAATAAATTGAAATTAGGCAACTTAACAAAAGAAAAAGATGCAGAAAGTGAGAAAATACCCGTGGTTCAGTCAGGGAAACACAATTTGTACCTGAGCTTTTGGGGCTGGGCAGGAGCAGTAGGGAATATTCCTGCTTTGATTATTCCACTTAAATCTTTTCCATTTGTAGAAAATACTATGAACACTCCTAAATGGGTTTTATCTATGCAAACCCATAACTAAAGAATTTAAAGTATTTTTTAAGAAAGCAGCAGGTTCAGAATGTTGTGACACATCTTCATGCTGGGGGTATTTTTGGGGTGAATTGGTATTTTTGATTCAAAATTCTGTTACAATGTTTAAGATCTTCACAGGGAAGTGAGAAAGTGGAACTGATCTTCTCAGAATGGATTTTCCAGAAGGTAAAATCAGCAGAGCTACCTGGACTTTTTAATCTAGGACTTATATGTGAACCATAAAGACATGAGAAGTGAAGGCAAAGGAAATCCCCCTTAGTCGTTAAAAAAAAACCTGAAAAAAAATATAATTAATGGGACATCTGATATGGAAACAAGCTACCGGGCATAATAAATTGAATTTGTAAAAATCCGAGTTGTAACATATTGTCCCAGCTCAAAAACCCCTGTCCAGATGATTTTCCACCCAGAGCCAAACCCGAAGCCAGCGATTCTCTCTCCGAGGAGCCCCATTAATGCCCTGCTGAAACAAATCTGAATTTAATTCCGGCTCTGTGGGTAACAACACCGGCTGCTTCCCTCTTTTACTGCCACGCCATAAAAACCCAGGAATCAGATTTAGGAGCAGCCACCTGCTTTCTCAACAGACTGCCAACACCTGACACTTTTTTATTATCCTTTTTGTGGCTTATTAGGGTTGCAGATGGAATTTCCTGAAACTTCGGGGCTTTGGTGAAAGGCAGGGAACAGTAACAGGTAAAACTCAAATATTCTTCTCCAACCACGAGATAACTTTTGATTTTCCCCCCAAAATCACTTTTCTGTTTATCAATCCCGTATTATTTAGTCAGTGAAGACCAAAGGTGCTACAAATAAACGATGCCCCAAATTTTAAGTGGGATTAAAATGTGAGGGAGCAACGTAGCCCAGAGCCAGAAGGAACCAGAGAGGGATTTTCTTTCCTTTTCCTCGTTCCATGGGCAGCAATCCCTCCCTCTGCCTGCTGTTGTTCCTTTTCCAACTGCACTGCCCTCAAGACAGATCCAAAGAAGCACGTGGAAGTCATTCCAGATGTAATTTTGTTTAAAAAACCAGGTAAACAATGCTGGAATTAGACCCAAAAAGAGAATTTTCCCACGACAGCAAGTTGCTAAATGAAAACTGAAAGTCAACACTCAAAATCACGTAGCTTTAGTACTCTACCTTTACTCACTGGCTAGCAAAGAGTGCTAAAATTAAATTTTATTTGGACATATCCACGAATCTGAAACACTTCTGCTATGCCGAACTCTTAATTATTAACAAAACATAATAATAATCATGTGTGCAAGCAGGAAAGTTGATTATATTAAGATTAGAGACATATTCAGATGGAATAACGAAGCATCAAAATGTTTGTTCTGATTATCTGAGAGCCTTTGCCCATGCTGCAGCTCAGAGCTTTAAAGCAGAATTTCCAAGGCTTTTGGTGACTTTCTCCCTGCAATGCCATAAAAGAAAATGCTGAAGATTTTCAGGATAAATCAGAGCTAAATTAACAGTAAACAGAGGTCCATCAGAGTGTCATGTCTTACAACGTGGAAGAGATTTTTAAGCACTGAAAGGGCATCATCACAGGAATGTGAAAGACAGAAGATTTAAAAAAATAATTAAGATTCATTTTGTAGCACAGCATTGAGTAAACCAGGCCTTAGCCTCTCTTCCCAATCCCATTCAATCACAACTCTGTCCCAGAAAAAAACGTGTCAAAGTCCCAAGAGTGAAGAGTGATGGATGCACTACTGAAGAGGAATGAAAATAAAATAAAAGAGAGGCTGAGAAGCATCTTTAAACACGAACCACTGAATTTCACAGAATGGTTTGCTCTAGAAGGGACCTAAAATATCATCTAATTCCATCCTCCACAGCATGATTTAAGGGATTAAAATCCTCTCCCCTCCAAAAAGAAAAAAAAGGCAGCAGCAGCCCAGCCAAGCTGCATTTGGGATCTGTTACTGCAGAACTCATCCTGTGAGCAGAGCTGCTCCTGGCCTCTGGCTGGTCCTGCTCCTCACAGCCATGAATCCCCGAGAATCTCCAACATCCAGCGCAGCCCAGGCACTGCCACCATTCATCCAGCACCTCTGGCTGCTGCCAAGGAGCNAACTCTTCATCAAATCACCCAACACGTATTTTTACTTATAACTATAGGAACACAGGCTTATGATTCTCTTGCTTAAGATCCATATATTTTGTCATCACATTAACCCTAGCTCTTTCCAGGGCTGTAAATTAAATCCATTATTATCTTCAGAGGTTTTAACCTCTCGGTCTCCAACACCCTTCTCCTTCTCTTTCGCCTTCCCCTTCTCCTTCTTCTCCTTCCCCTTCCCCTTCTTCTCCTTCCCCTTCCTCTTCTCCATCTCCATCTCCTCTCCTCGACCTCTCCCTGCCAGGACATCCCCAGATCACTCCCATGGGGGTTATGAGGCACGAATCCTCACAAATTGTCTGAGCAAATCTCTGAAGATACAAAAAATGTGATTCCACCTGCTCCTATTTCAGTTAACACTTCTCCTGCATCGTCTTCACCTCAGAGGGGACGGACTGATCGCAGCCCAAACGCGATCCCACATTTCAGCAGCTGAACTACAGATTCTTTCCCTCAGAGTCAACAGCACTGGGAAATTAATTTATGAATCAGTGAGTCCACTGCTGGTGAATCCCCACAGCATCCAAATTCAGTGTAGCTCAGTGGACTCTCATTTTGGGAAACATTTTATTCCTTTATTATTTCGGGAAGATGCAACTGGAGCAGAGCAACGTCCACACCAACCTCCCAGTTTAACAGCACAGATTGCTCTACTCCTTCACCTCAAACTTCAATTATTCCCTGATTTTGTCAGACTATCTGAAGGCTTCCACATCAGCTTTTTTTTTAGTGGAGATAAAGCTACTTTCCTATTCAAGGGAAGCAGATAACCTCTGGCATTCACTCCACGACCAGTTTTCCTCCTCTTTTAAATGACCAGCCTGGACTAAAAGAAGGCTATAAAATGTTGACTACAAAACAGCAAACAAATGGTTTGGCTTGGCTGTGAAACTCCTGCAACACTTTCTACCCGAATAAAAAGCTGTGATTCTACCATGGCTACCTCCACTGTGGTTTCTACTGAATTAAAATCTGGCTCAGAACTGCAAATCCTATTTGCAGGCAGGCAGAATTCACGCAAACAAAACTGAAATGATAATTGAGAGAGAGTTCTTGAATAAACGCTGGATTTGTCCTAGACACCACCCCTCTGGCACTGCCATTCTGTTTGTCCAAAGGGAGGATTATTTCCTGAGCATTTAGATGGTGCTGAATGTGAATGTTCACGTGGGCACACGCACAGAGAATCCTTCACCAGGAATTGTTTCTCTTTATTAAGAGACTGTGGAAAGTCGAAATTTCACTCTAAAAATTTTCCTTACTAAAGCACAGATTGTTTGCATGAGCCACACAAATTTACTGGTAGAGAGCAGCAAGTTCTGCTTCCCTCAATCCACGGCTGGAATGGAAAGACGTGCAAAAAATCTCCTTTAAAACCCAGAATTGTGGCTCTTATTGCCCTAAATGTGCTGAGAATTGACATTAATACAGCCAGGCTCGGTTTGGAGCTGGCAGATTGAGGAGAAGCACCCACACTCTCAGTGCTGCTCCATCCTGCACCCAAAAAGAACATTTAGAGATTGGTATCAAATTAGCCCACTTAATTTTAGTGGAATCTATGACAAACCCAGTTCAGCTTCCTTAAATCACACCAACCCAGCTTTGTTTCACCTACTAAGTTCTGCCATTTCTAAGAATCAGGATCCAGCTACACCTTCTCAGTGGAGTTTCCTGTTATTCACCATCCCAGGCCTAACTCTGCTGGTTTTATCAGCCCAGAGGAATGGGATAAAGCAAAATAAATCACCAGAACACCATCACTGCCTTCTTTACAGTTTTATCAGCCCAGAGGAACGGGATGAAGCAAAATAAACTGCCAGAACACCATCACTGCCTTCTCTACAGTGCCCACCCTATGGCAGTGATGGAGAATTTCAATCGGCCTGGTCTATGCTCATGGAGTACCAGAAACCTCAGGAAAAATGGGAAAGGAAATAAAACTAAAATGTAACTGCCAAAACGGAGTCACTCTCTGAATGTGGTCTTGCGTTGGTTCCAACGTGTTTCTCTTTGTGCTTGCAATGATTCACACTGCTGCTGAATATTTTATACCTTCTTTAGATGAAAAACCACACGTACCTCCTTCTGAAGGTGAATTTAGCTAGGTTGGCACGAAGAGCAGTAATTTCAAAATGTTCTTGATAGTTAGAAGTGGAAGAAAAGGAGTTTCCACATCCAGAGCCGCGGGGTGAAGGATGCTGAGGCTTTCCTGAAGGAGCTGCTGCAGGAACAAAGAGCAGCTTGTGCAGAATCTCTGAACTGAACTGTCACCTGGAAAGTTGTCTATAAATAATTACAGAACTTTAAAGAGTTTTCCTGTTCACAAAAAAATAGGATTCATATTCTGGGCTTGCAGGATTCTGTATCCAGGGAAGGCAACTTTTGATCTTTCTCAGCTTTATCACAGAGCCTCACACCGTGTTCCTGCATTTTGACATTCCACTCAGTTCCAGGGATGGGCAAACTGGTGGGGAGAAGGGGCCCAGCAGCAAAAACTGAACTTCTGAAGGCTGAAAATATCGACAGAGTTGATTCCTGAGGTATCTACACAACTTCATCCAGCCCTGTGTTGGAAGTTGGAGGATAAGCTAATAAAAAAAGGAATTTTCTTGAAGGCTGCTTACAGGTCTGAGGCAGAGAGTGAGGCTTCCATAAGGCTGGGAATGTGTAAATCCCTGATATCACGCAGTGGGAAATGTCTGTATTCTTTGGGAAAACCAAGTTTTCCAGTCTATAATAAACCCTCATTTGTAGGCTAAGAATTAAAGGCCTCATTTCACCCCACTGTGCCTTCAGAGAGTAAATGCAGAAGAAAAACAAGTTCTGTCCTAAAGGTTTCATGTAGTTAGGCATTTTATACCTCAACAAATTGCAAACAATTAAACAGGAGCCCACGAACTGCAGGCAGTTTGTAATTTACCATGCTCTGAAGTCCTGGCGAGGCTGGATCATTAGTCAGTAAAATAATCCCCCCAGAAGTGCTAAACACACACTCAAACAGAAGCAAGTTCTCTTCCTGGCTGCTCCTTAAGAGCAGCAGCGCTCCTGCAAACCATCAGATTTCTGTGATTAGATAAAAAAATCCCAGCAGGGAACTGGGGAGGCACCAGAGATGTGAAATCACAATTAAACAAAAGCAGGATGAAACGGGGAGATTGTCGAGCAGACAACACAGAGCAAAATAAAACACACAAGCTAATGCAGCACCTTTGAAATGCAGGGAATATGGGGATAAGATTCAAGGGGAAAACCTGGGAAATCTCTCATTAAAAGTGGTATCTGAGCCATTTATCTCACAGGCAAGGCCGGCAAAATCTTTTCCTTCGCCCTGAGACAAAAAGCATTAAGTGAGGTTTGTGAGAGCTGCTTAGCTGGAAACCTGACCAGAGTGGAAGAGGCTGTTAAGCCAAGATTACAATAAGCTGGGCTTCAAACTGTGGGAAATCATAGGAGGTAATCAAAGCATTGATTCCAGAAAGAACACACAGAAAGCAATTCCCCTCCACAGAAAGCAATCCCACAGAGATCCCCGCTGGAACGGTGAGTGCACGGATCTGCCCCGCGGCCACAGGACCACTGATTCCCAAACATCTGCTCCAAAATCAACCTTCTGCTCCCAAAAGCTGCTCCTAACACTGCTGGTTTTAACTGGGAGACTGTGGAATTCCAGCAGATCTGACGCTCTGCTCAGCCCAGGGCTGTGGGATCAGTGCAGCACCACCAAGCTCATCTCCTGGCTGATTTTGTCTCATATTCAAATATTAAAATATTATTGCCCACCTGTAAGAGATGGTCCGAGCATCTCTCTCTTCTATCACATAACCATGTTGTTGGCACTCAGTAAAAGTGCTTGTTTTGATTGAAGCTAAAAACTTTCCCCGTTTGTGTTTCTTTTGCACTCTGAGGTCAGTGTAACGAACCATCACGACTCCTGCTTGTGTTAGCGGATCGTGACACCACCATTACCAACGAGACAGATTTAAAACTGGGGAAGAAACCCAGCTCTCAAATTTATTCCTCGTACCACAGGATTCAGAGAGAACTTCCCATTTATTCAAAAAACCAAAATTCAGACCAAGCTCAGCGTCGTTAATCTAGAGGATAATCCAACCAGGAGGATGAGCACGGTGAAATCACAGAGCACAAAAATCTTACAAGAGAAATTGCAGCGCAGGAAAGCAGCAGAATAATGGTATTGAACTCAGGCTTTTATTTTAAAGTGTAAATAATAATGTTTGTCTTGGGATCGGTTTTCAATTTAAGCCCAGTCCAGCCACGTCGTTTGTTACGTATTTAGCCTTCAGGGTAAATTGTAGGTAATTATGAGTTTGGATTAAATGAAGAATTAAATGAAGAATGGGAATGCTCCGCACTGGGCACTCCACTGCTCTTGAATCTCCAACAACAAAAAAATCAAATTAAAAAGCTGTAGTTACACCATGATTAACGCTGAAACAGAACTTTTTGGCTCTCAGAGATAATCTTAATGCTGAACTAGTTAATTAACTTAAGCTGTGTTTTAAATCACCCAGGCTGGGTATTAAAATGGACAGTAAATGTAAGAACTGGTGTGCAGCACTCTCCAAGCGGACCCTCACACTGCTCTGATAATGGAGTTATAACTTAGCATTTACAGCAACCACTGACAAACCTACAATGAAATTTGGGCCTGAACACTCCGAATTTATTTTTATTATCCCATAACAATGCAGGCTTTCTCATCAATAGCAGCTTTTCTTATATTTTAGTGGGTAATAGAGAGCTTTATTTTTTTTTAACACACGCAGTGAGTGCTCTGAGTTTCCTTAGTGATACTTAACAGAGTCTCTCCATCAGTTTAATTTCATTTCTACTTAATGCTTTCAGCAAAATATACTGGGCTTTTCCACCACAGGGCCTGGGATGCTGTGGAACATTTTCCTTCCAGGAAATACAATATCTGTCCCTAAGTGCCGTGTTTTCCAACTCCTCCTTCCTCCTGCTTTATCTCCACGTAAAATTATGCAAAAGCTCCCTGTTCTGCCTGCCCGGGAGCCTCTCGGAAGGAACTGAGGTCAAACATCTCAACCTCAGGGTTTTTCTGCTGCCCTCTTCCAAAAATTCCTAGCAGATTTTAGAGGAATTGCTTTGTGTCGATGCTTAAAGTTGTGGTTACTCAGCTGAGCAGTTTAATGGTGAAATTTATTTTGCCCCCACATGGATATGATCACAGTTTGCTAATCTATATAAAAAAGACTCTTAATTTTTTCCATTCCCATGCTCCTATTTTTTAATGCAGTGCTTCATGCAGAGCCTCCTTTATGGAAAACAATAAACAAGGAGCATCCTCGAGTAGAAATTCTGGACATCAAACGATCGCTCACCACCCTGAGAATTCATCTTGGGTGAAAATTGCTCCTTCACCCAGTGTTTGCAGTGAGCTGAGGGTATCAACATCCTAAAAATGGCCAAATTTGACAAAATGGGGTAAATAAAATCCCTTAATAGTCACGGATATCGGTTATAGTTAGCACAACAATTTTAAAAGAATGGTGGCTCTCTAATTATATTTTTTGCCACCTTAGGCACAGATTTTCTAAGGAAAAACCCCATATAGATATATATTTATATATTTATACATTTATACATTTATATATTTATATATTTATATATATTTATATATTTATGTATTTACTTATATATTTATATATACACTCTTTCTATTTCTAAAATTTTATATATCTTTATATCCTTTAAAATATTTTTATATTCATATATATTTGCATATGTCAATATGATATATAATGCAAGTACGAGCAAGTTACGCACTGAGAAGGATCTGATTCCCTACTAAAATAAAAAATTCCAAGATACACTGCAAAGCATCATGTCCCTGCCAGCCTGAAGCTGGAGTGTTAAGCAGAGATTAACAGATGGACTACAGAAATCAAATATTTCCTGTCTTTTTTTGTAAAAAAACCCAAAAAAATCCATTAGTGTATTTAAAACAAATTCTGAAGTCTCACGCAAATCACCTGAGTTTTATTTATACCCCCAAGCTTGTCTTGCCTGTCTGCCTTTCTCAGGACTAAATTCCAGGAGAAATTCCATGGTTTTGCACGCTGCTTTTTGCTCTAGTTCCCAGCAAACATTCACCTACATTTCTTGTCTCTGAAGAAAACCGTATCTGATCACTCACAGCTTCATTGCCTAAAATTCATCTCCTGCAACCCTTCAAAGATGCTGATAGTCTGAATCTCTTTGGATTTCAGAGAATTCAGAGTAATTTCCACGGCATTTTGTAATGTTTACATTCCCGGACCTTTCCCCGCTCCTGGGGAAATCAACAGGAGAAAAAAATCACTTGGGCTGGGTTTGAGAAATGAAGGGCCAAGCAGAGTTATGGGAAAATTCCTGGAAGGAGCTGAATTTTCGATGCTTTCAGGAATATTTTGTATTTTCTGCCAGCTCAGCCTCAGGGGCAGCTCCCACCTCAAATCCCTCAATAGTGAGAGGAGGGAAAAGGGGCTGGAGAGCCTGAAGGAGGAGCTGGAGCAGGAGGAGGCAGAGGAAGGAGCCCACGCCATGGAATACAAGGTTTTCATCCCAACAATCCATCCCTGAATTCCATCAGAACGACAGACAGCACAGCCAGAATAACAGGAATGTGCTGCAGCCCTGGTTGATCACAGGGTTGGTTCCTGATAGCACTGAAACCATCCAAGGGAGGAGAAAACTGCTGAGTTTGGGGTTTGGGATATGAAAATCACCCAAACACAGCACCTCCACCCCGAAAACGGATTAACAAAACAAGTGCAGCCACCCAGGTGAGGTCTAAATCCTCAATTATCCCATGAGAATCACTGGAAGTATGAAAACATTCACTGCTTCCAGGGGAATTCTCCCAACTTTCAGGCGGCAGCTAAATAAACTGGAGGAAAGAAAACATTTGGGTCAAATCTAATCCATTTGTCCAAAATATGTGAGAAGGGAAGAGCTGATTTTCCTCAGCCTTCAGTGATGAGGAGCTGGGATTGCTCAATGTATGAGCTGCACATTTACAGCAGTGACATCTTGGGCAGTGCAAAACTTCAGAGCAGATATTTTCCATCCATTTTCCTCACAAGCTGAGCTCAATTCTGTTTCCTGTTAAGAGCCAGACTAGCTCAGCTTTTAGTTAGCATTTTTAGAGGATAAGAACTACGGCGACAGTCCAAGGCTGCCTTTTACTGGAAAAAAACCCAGATGCCTGAGTTGTTGACAAGGAAAAAACCTTGAAAAATAATCCAGTGCATAAAAAAGAAAGGATGTGCTGATGGCTTTGCCCATTTGTGCACAAAATATGGCTGGAACATCTTTTTCCTTTTCTAACATCCTTAGGTTTAGTGTTTCTAAAACCTGTATCAAAAAATGAACTTAAAATTAAGAAACCTGGAATGAAAACGGACAGGCAGAGGAAATCCAAACCAGGCAGGGCTAGAAAGGAGTGACCACACGTGGATGTCTCTGTTTCAACTCCCAGACCCCAAGGATCAAGCTCCAAGCAGACAAAACCTAAGGACCTAAATGAGCTGTAAATCCACTCGACTTCCTGGCGAAAGTGGGGTTGTTTTTCTCTCTGAAAAATAATCCAGTGCATAAAAGAAAGGATGTGCTGATGGCTTTGCCCATTCGTACACAAAATACGGCTGGAACATCTTTTTCCTTTTCTAACATCCTTAGGTTTAGTGTTTCTAAAACCTGTATCAAAAAATGAACTTAAAATTAAGAAACCTGGAATGAAAACAGACAGGCAGAGGAAATCCAAACCAGGCAAGGCTAGAAAGGAGTGACCACACGTGGATGTCTCTGTTTCAACTCCCAGACCCCAAGGATCAAGCTCCAAGCAGACAAAACCTAAGGACCTAAATGAGCTGTAAATCCACTCGACTTCCTGGTGAAAGTGGGGTTGTTTTTCTCCCTGAAAAATCCAGGGAAACTTTGCTGCTCCTCCTCCTCGTGCCCTCCTGTTCTGCCAGGGATTATAGCTTCTGAGGGAGCTCCAACCTGAGTTCCTGAGGACTGTAATCAGCTCTAATCCTCAGAGCTCCTGAGGATTTATCCCAATTGCCAGCATGGTTTCTCTGCCCTCTCTTCAGCCCGAATCTCTGTAGAAAATAAACTCCTTGGAAAGCAGCTCCAGCTCAGCACTACAAAGCATTTCCTGCCCTTTTGACACAGAGTTCTTCAGGCTCACCCTGAAACTCCTGCAAACTGTTGCAAGTCTTAACAAATGGGAAAGAAGAAAGAAGTGTATCTGCAAGAACAAATAACGGGATGGACTAATGGGTGAGAGGAGCAGCTTTTAGACACAAAAGGTCCCTGAACCCTGAGCTGAAAGCCCAGCTCCACTCTGTTTATGCCCATGGCGAGTGCTGGGATAAAAAAGTGAGATCAGTAACAACTGCAAAGCACTTCAGCTGATCACACCTAAAACACCAAATACACTTCAAAACTCAGTGTGAATAAAGAAAATAAAAGGTTGCAGTTCTCTTCTGCCCCTTGTAGGGCCCACAGAAGGATTAATTTCTGCTTTTGGTGCTCTAGGGGTGCTGGCAATGAGAGTGACTGCAATGACACAGGGCAGGCAGAAATAATTCACAGCCCTGTCAAGGGGACAACAGCAAAAAACAAAAGGGAAAAAAAATGTAACCCAAATGGAGCAGAGGGCTGATGGAAACCAAAATCCTGCTTTTATTCAGAGAATTAGAGAATGGCCTGGGTTGGAAGGGATCTTAAGGACTGTCTAGTTCCAAACCCCTGCCACGGGGACACCTTCCACCAGCCCAGGTTGCTCCAAGCCCCATCCAGCCTGGCCTTGGACCTCACTACATCCCCAATCCTCCTCTCAATTCCTTTTATTTTTCTCTCCCCATCAAATTCATTTCCCTATTTATGCACAGAATTCTCCCTGACCTTTGCAACCAAACGAGTGCAGGGTGTGGAAGGCAGCGAACTCCAGATGCAGAGAGAAAAAGGGAAATGCTGCTGTGGGGACACAGCTCAGCCTGACCCAGTTCAAAATCCCAATTCTTTCCCAGCACACTCCGTGTCTCCCTCTAAAAATACTGATCCATTATGATATAAACCAAACCACAAGCACTTTTGTTTGCCTGTTTGCTGCTTTTTAAAAGTGTATTCGCCTCTTTTTTTCCACTTCAAAAATCCTTTTTCATATAGATAATAAAATTTAAGTGCTGCTCCATTAAAACTTCGGGTCACATTCCCTTCACCACACCTCTCTGCATTAGGAAGGAAGAGATAAATTTTTAATCTTGTATTTTTAATGAAGATTAAAGAATAAGTTCTGCTTGGCTTGCCTTGGCTCCCCATACATTTTAATGTATATTGATTTGTATAAATGTCTCATTTAGAGCATATTTTTGTGAGCATTAATGGGCCTTGGGCAGGTAAGATTATTCCTCCTGTCCCATCGCCAATCTCTTTGGTCAGAGTTGAAGAACACATTCCTTTGTTCCGAGATGAAAAAGGAAGACAAAGAGATGGGAATATCAAAGGATCGATGTCCCCAGCAGGGACAGACCCTGTGGGCAGCAGAGCCAGCTCAGAACTCCTCCTCGGATTGACTACAAGGGGAAATTCAGGCTCATTTCTGCTCATCGTTCTCCATTTTTTTCCCATTGATTTTCATGAATTCTGGGTTGATTTTATCAGGATTTTATGAAGGTGAGCTGGAATCTAGCAGAGTTTTCCTACTCTCCAGATGGATGGATTCAGTCAAGCTGCCTTTGCTATGAGGTCACATGCAGAATGTGGGAATGAGGAAAATTGCATTTCACGTCTTTAGGTGCAGCTCTAAAATTAGTTCTTAACACCCCCCATCATCATAAAAATGATACATCAACAACAAAATAATGGAATAACACAATGCCAGACATTTGCCAGATCAAGTAATCAGAAATCAAGTATTTCATGTACAGAAATCAAGTATTTCATGTCTTTTGAGAAACAAATAATTTGTGTACTTCAAGCAAAATCTGAAGGCTCATACACGTCACCTGAGATTATTTTTTTACTGTTTCTGTCACCCACCTCATTCAAACATTTCAGTTTTGTAATGCCCCACAAGTGGAAATTTAAACTATGGGAATATACGATTTCTCATGAAATCCAAATAAAACCCACGAACTTTTGTTAAGTTATCAAACCTTTTTCTTATCGTTTAATGACAGAAGAAAAGAAAAAAATCAAAATAAACCCCCTAATCCAGGTCCACCACCTGCCTCTTAGACTGCTCTTTACTCGTATTAAACCATTTCCTACTTTCTTTTTCTTCTCTTGGCCCCCCACCTTTTAACTCATGCTGGTTATCAAATACATTTCAACAATGACTTAATGAAGCCCCCCAGCCCTGTCCACCATGGATATAAATTCCAGAAGATTGACACTTTTGAAAACTGTGATTGATATTTCTCCAATATTTACAGTTGCCACGAAAGCTGAAGGTTTTCCTTGCTGACCAATAAATATTTTGATCTTTCACTTCAGACTGCAAAGTCTTCAGCACACGACAGGGAAATCAAGGTCTAGATATCCTACAAATTATGGGAATTCCAGACTTTTCTTTCTCCAGTGGACAAAAACCAGCAACTCCTTCAGATTTGCCGGAACTTCTCTGGGGATTTTGCTGCTCACAAATAAAACTGGACCAAGTTTTCCAAAGCACTCCTCGTCCTCCCAGAAAGATTCCAACCCACTAATGCTGCAGCAAAAACATCCTGGCCCATCAAGTGCCATCAGTCTGTGACCACAGTGAAATAATTTAATGGACAAATCGTCCATCTGCAACTCGAGCTGTGTCTTTTGTTTCGCTTTTCAGCTCTGCAACACAATTACAAATCAATTATGCTCCTTTTCTGGACCTCACTCCCTTTCAAAATGGACATCAGGGTTCATATCCTTAATGAGCATCTCCTGAAAGGCACTTTTACGTTTTTTTGGAAAAGCAGATGCAGAGCAGGAGCACAGGGGGTGGAAGCACAAATGCAGGACAAGCCTGTCCTACAACGTCCTGGAAAGAAGAGAGAAAATCAAGGAAACTCAGATGTGGCAACACTGGAATTTTCCAATGCATAAAGAAGTCAAAATTAGATCAGTAATGAGAACAGAGGCTTTGGAAATTACTGATCTGCAGTGAGAAAAGTTATAAAGAAACTTCACTGAATGTCATCATAAATAAGACTTTCCTGAACTCACAAACTTGTCTCATAACTGGATTTTTCTCTGACACATCAACCCTTCCTCGTTCCCTGTTCTCCTGTACAGATCCCACCACCAAAGGCTTGGAAAAAACACGGTACACTGGTCCCAGACTTCAGGCTGACATTATTAACCCACGATTTTTGATTAATTATCTTTCAAAACACTGGCAAATCAAAAGTGGGTCATTAAAAGAGGTGTAAAAACCTGCTGCTGATGCAAAAACCAGCAGATCAAGTAGATAATGCTGAGATTTTTTTCTGCTGGACTACAGAAAAGCCACGACATTATTTTAATCTGTTTACTACAAGGAAAAGAAAGATGTAGCAGACACATTTCGTTGGCTCGCGTCTCTAAAGGCTGATAATTCAGAGTATTAATGTGATTGCCACCTGGAGAGTCAAAGGATACAAAGGAAAACAAGGCTTTGGGGAAAAGCATCCTCTCAACCATATGGAAGGAAGACAAGGAGTCGGCCCTCTCCTGGAAATGGCAGCAACACTTCGTTTGTGAGCGGAATAAGCGAATTTCTTCTGTTTAATCCTCGGTGGTACAAAGACAAGAAATGTTCACTGATGTTAATGACAAAGGTAAAGGTCAGCTCAGCTTTGGGGAACAGTCCAGTCAAGCAAAGCCTGGGAACATATGCCTAATTCCAAGTATAATTGACTAAAGTGGCTAAAATTGAGCACCTGCTTAAGTGCTTTGATGGCTTCGTGCCTAATGAAATATTAATCACGAATGGCAGCGAGCCATTACACCAAGAAGGTCTTATTTATCCCGAATTGATTTATATAATAATTAAGGTCTAGATAATCAGCCATGGTGGGAAGCCTGTCAGCGTTCTCGCCTGAATCAGCACATTTCAGCAGTGCTGAACCCACAGTGAAACGTTCCTGGTTCTAATTAACCTTGGCAGGGTTTTATTTCGGAAAGGAGCTTGCAAAGCAGTGGTACCACCCCAGCCACTGCTGTGCATTGAGCCTTGACCCCTAAAACCTCTCCTAACTCTTCTATACATCTCTTTTTCCAAGAGAAAAGAGGAAATTGGGCAAGACTTTGCCTGTGCATTCTTTAAAATGTTATATAACTCAAGGTGCTAACAGCTTTAATAAATAAGGTGAAACGTTACAATGACAGGTGATAGCAAAAATGGTATTTTTGTCACAAGATCAGTGTCACAAAATGAGGGTAACTTGATAGACTATTCCCTCTTTTTAGAGGGAAATCTAAAATAGAATAACAGCAATTTTAAATTTTCCCCTACATTTTTCCCGAAGCAAATGAAAGATATTAAAATTAGCACCAAACCAAAGAGATCAGAACAGAAAATGCACTCAGATGTTTTTTTCCTAATCCTTCTTTACTCAGTATTACAACAATTTCTACTTCTACAAAACCAGGTTAAAAAGGGGGTGACTACTCTGGGTTCTTGGTTTATCAGATTCCAATTAAAGACAGCTGATATTTTCCAAGGTGTTTTAATAAGTCAAAAATATTTTTTAATTAGGTCTGAACATCTTGCAAATAAAATATTGCGGTACAATCCGATCAAATCAAATTAGTATTTGTCAAATGCCATTTGGCACTTGCCTCAAACGGGGACAGTTGTGCTGCCTGGGATGGTTTCAGATGTGTGGAACCACAGCCTGCCAAAGGCAGCACTGAGGAGAACTTGTACGTGTGCTGGATTTTCAATCATTTACTCATCCATCTCAATCTGGCAGAACATTTTCATTTCAAAAGATGAGAGTTTGGACAACGTAACCTTATTAAAATAAGCTTTCACCGAGCTGCAAAAAGCCCTCAACTCCTGCCTAAGGGCAACTGTTGATGTTGCTGTTTTCGAGCGCTGATCTTTTCAGAAAAAGGAACAATTCTGGACGAATACCTGCTTTTAATCACACTCCCCCAGCAAACACCAGCTCGGGGCAGGAGCAGTTGCGTTCCCACAATGTGGTACAAGTGCCCAGGGCTCTGGGCAGTAAATCCAGCCCAGACAATGCCATTGATCTGCTGCAGCAGCTGTCGAGCCCTGACCAGCCAGGCCCAGCTCCCCGCTGGGCTGGACTGGGATGCTGGGCCCAGGTGCACAGTGGGGCTCCTGAACGGAAAATTTCCAGTTGGACTCGACAGCGATGCCTAACAGATGAGGCAAATCCAAGGAACACCTGTTAGCTTTGGGAAGAAGGAAAAAAAACCTGGCACCATAATGTGGGATGAATCATCAGAATATAAAGGCAGGAACAGCATTAAAGGGAAAGAAAGGATTTGCTTTCAGATCCGCGAGCGACACAAGAATATTTAATATTTGTCACATTCTTTCTAGGGGGACGGTGACTCATTTAGATCAGGATCCTTTCATAATTCAGCTTCAACTAAATTACAAAGGGAGCTCTCAAACAAAGAGCACATTAAAGATGGGTTTGAAGAAGACAATGCTCCAAAGGAGCTCTGAACCATGCACGCTCCCTCAGACAACGTCAGGACAGAATAAATAGAACTCATAATGAGGAGGTGCTGGGCTGCTCATGGCAGCTCCTAACCAGAACTCCCTGGAGTTTAAAGGCACCTATTCCACACATGGTGATGCCTTTTGGAGCTACCTAAAAACAGAGGCCAGACAGAGTTAAGGGAGTAAAAAGCTGTTCTATTTATTGAAGGGCCTTCAGGTACATTTTGGGCAGACAAAGCCCCCAGGGGCTGCACCCAAAATGGACCACGGGTCACGGGTTTCACACTTTTATCAGTTTGGTCCATTTGCATATTGGGGGTTCATCTGCCAATTACAGCTTCAGGTAATGAAGTCATTTACCCCAAGTTTGCTCCCCCCAGCTCACTTTTGTTTCCATCTCTCGGGGCCTGAGGCAGTGAGGTGTCCTTGATTGCCAGGCCTGGAGAGGAATTGTTGTGTCTGCCCAGAATGGGAAAGCAGCAGCTGACACTGCACGTGGAGTTTAGAGTTCTACACCAAAGAACTGCAGGATTACAAACACATGAAAATATAAAAGCTAAAATCCTATGGCATCATTCCCCCCCTTTAGAGGCTTGACAAGGTCTCTACCTTGTTGAGTCTCTATACTAAATATCTACTAATAGTACGTTTCTAACAACAGTAAATATCTAACAACAGTGATGTTTATATTCCCCTGCAACAGGGAATGCAAAGGGGACCCAGCCCAGGCAGGATGGGGGTGGGCAGTTCCCTGGAGAGAGGATGGGAGACCCAGCACAGCAAGAAAAGGAGGGAGCTCTGTGCTGGGAAGGTCCTCACAGGGTCTGTTCCAATGTCTCAGATGCACAGGTCGAACACAAGAAGTATGGAGGGAGTTTTCACTTGGCACATTTTCCTTATTTTGTCTAAAATCAAGACATTTCAAGCTCAGGAAAAGCTTTTAGCTCCAAGAAAATCTTGTTTCTAACTACCCTAACACTCTGAACCATAAAGACAAACCCTGCAGAATAAAATCTAAGACTATTTTAAACTCTTGGGTCAGATTTTGTCTGAATTTCCACCACAGAAGTAATTTGTTACTCCAAGTTAAGATATTTGCTGTACAAACACTGCTGTTACTCAGACATTGTGTTACCTGAGGAGTAACACAGATTGCAGTGCAGACATCCAGCTGTGGGGCAGCTCCTGACGTGCTTCAGATCATCTCTGTCACGTCTCAGAGCTTTCAAACATCACCTGGAATGAAGCAGGTCACGAAGAAATGGGCTGGGAAACATTTCAGATTGCTGCAGAATCAATTGAGTGTGAATGAGAAGCCTCTTGGGACGTCTGTCTGTGCTGAGGTGGAATTCCTGCTTTGATCTGAAAAAAAAAACCAAAAACAAAACAAAACAAAACAATCTTTCTCAGACCAAGTGGGTTAACGAAGACCATTGACAAAGAGGTCAAAATACCTTGGGCACCTTTTGGCAAAGATCCTGGAAAGGTTAATGGATGAAATGGAAATGGAAATCCACCTCCAAACCTGCCACGCGCCTGCTACGTTCCCACAACAGCTGTGTTTGGAGGGAGCAATCCCCTGCGTGTGCTCAGTTTGGATAATATTATTCTTAGCAAAGGGTATGAAAATAGGCTTAATAATAATGTCACGTGGGTCATCAATGCCTTGGTCTCCAGAGTATCGACAGAGATCCCCGACAAGGAAAGCGAACGTGGATTATTTTAGGAAGTCAGTGAACTGTGGACAAGGTCTGTCTGCAGAAATGGTGTTTTTGCAGGATTTCAGACATTAACGCCTCAGAAGAAGTGGATACACTGAAACACTGGGTGGACAAACCAGCAGGGACAGGGACCGAGTGCCAGCAGCGCTGCCAGCACACAGCTCCCACCACGCCCCGTCTCAGCTGCCTGGGAAAACAAATCTGCTTCCCAAAGATGAATTCTGTTTATTTACTCATTATGCCTCCCTTTAGGAATGCTGGGATAACAACTGCACAGGACAGAAACGCTCGGTTTGCTCTGGGTATGTTTCCCCCTGATGTTCAAACCTCTTTTCTTGGCTCGGTTGGGCTAAAACGAGCGCAGAACCGTCACTGTCCCACCACAACCTCCTCCCGAAATAAGCGACACCGTGGCATTTACCTGGGTGAAACGATCAGTTGTGGCAGTTCCTCCCTCCCTGAGCCAGGTTTGTGCTGTTAGTGCCATTGTCCTGAGGGTTTGCACACTCCCTGTCCCTGTCCCTGGCCGCGGCAGGAGCTGCAGCCCCGCGCTGCCTTCACGCCTCCCACGCCATCCAGCAGCACTCCAGATGTTCCCGTTATCCACAGGAACGTCTGATCCTCCCCTGAACCCCACAGAGCTCCCGGCTTCGCTCCGCTCCTGTGGGAATTCGCTCCACAGGTTAATTATGCATTTGTGTAAATACTTATTTTCTTTAATGGCTTTCATTCTGCCGCCTTTCGGTTTCATTACAAGTCCCCTGGTCCTTGTGTTATAAGAGAGGCTAAGTGGAAGTGCCAGATTTACTTTCTCTGTGTGCAATTCATTATTGGGATATCTCCATCATGTGCCCTCTTTATGTCCCCTCTCCGCACTAAACCGTCCCAGAGTTTTAATTCTTCCCTCACACAGAAGCCATTTGAGCCATTTGCCATAATTAAAACAATTAATTTCAGGAAAAATCCAGGCTGCTGCACAGAGAATTCAGAAAGGGGAGAGGAATAAGTTGAATCACTGAGCATCCTCCATCCACTGGGACTTTCTGGAAGCTTTTCCCTGCACACATTTCCATGCAGAGAAGCCCACTGCTCTCAGGCAACCCAGCTAATAATATTTAAGTGTTTTAATAATCTGGGAAAGTGCAATGAATGTGTTTAATTTATTAAGAGTTTCTGCAGCAGCACTGCTGGGTTTAAATTCCTGCTTACAAGAATTTAAATTTATTGCTACAGCGGGCACTAACTTACGGGCCTGCTTTTCCTGGAAGCAGCAACTTGAGAGGAAGAAAACTAAAAGAAAATTTTCTTTATCCACGAGAATCTCTGGGACACGGCATAAAAAAATGTATTTACAATGAAACTCAGATAAATACCTTTTGTAGCTGAACTTTAGTCTATCAATATTAAACAGCACCAACATCTAATTAACACTGCAGCAGAGATGACCTTTCCAGGAAATAGGTATGTATATAGAAATATATAGAATTTTTCTGGCTGATAAGATGGTATGGGTGACATGTCCCTTAGGAGAGACTGAACTGCAAGGAACGTTTTTTAATTTGGATAAGTTCTTTCCTAGATTGTAAATGACTAAGGTAGGACATCAATTAAATGACAGGCAGTTCATTCTCTTCTTGTCCCCAGAAAAGTTTAAAAAAGCAAGTTTCTGACCCGTGACATGGTGTCAGCTCTGAAACACTCCTTCCTGCTCAATCTTCAGCCCTCTTCCTGCTGCAATTCTGTCTCCCTTCATCCTTCTGTACTCTTCCAACAGACTCGTGTTTCTGAAGTAACATTCACGTAACTATTTGGTCTGAAGCTGTTTGGAATCTTATTTAGCCAGATTAGTGAAAATAACCAGTGGATTGCCAGGGGGAGCACCAGAGAGGGGGGAGAGCGTCCATCCCTGCACATGGAAGGGGACAGAGCTCCAAACCAGGACATGCCTCGTTTCCAGCTGACTTCAGCCAGTAAAAAGCCAAAAAATAAAACAACCAAAAATCCTCTGCTGATCTGCCTTGATAAATACAACCAGGGAAGTCTCAAGCCTCGACACAAAGAGCTGCACTCTGGTTAATTAGCCTGGCAGCCAGGGGAAATGCCCAGAACGCTTTGATACCTTCCCTTTATTGCACTGCGAGGAAAGCAGGGATGTTATTCACAACCACATCTAAAGGACAAGCAAAGCTTGTTTATCAACCTCAGAGCCTCCCACCACTGCGCAGGGCCCTGATGATTCGCTTTGTTAAACCCAGCTCTTCACCAGAGCTCTGCAGAGGGCTCGGACAGACCCTTGAATCAAATCCATGAGAGGTCCTGAAGCTGCTGAACAAAGCCGTGTTTCAGCTGGAGGATGGATTTGTTTGTCTCGCTTTGTAACTTCTCCTCTCAAAACAGCAAAGTCTTTGTTTGACCCTTTACTGAGACAAACTACAGTGGATTAGTTACTCTTCGGTCTGAAAAAATATAATTACTCGACATGAATCTAAGACAAGAGACACTTTCTTGTTCCAAGGGCAAGAAAAGCCCACCCTGCCCAGCCAAGCCTCCTTCTGAAATGTTTAACAGAGAATGAGAAGCTGCTCCATAATTCACTCCCTCCACACACGGCTGCACAAGGAGCAGCGGCTCGGAACCGTCCCCGCAGAGCTCCAGCGCTTTGGGTGGCCACAAACAACTCCCCAGGCTGCTCCAAGAGCCTGGGAAACAGCCAGAACCACGTCCTCTCCTCAAAGCATTGCCATTTTACCCAGCTTTCTCTAAAACCCACAATTGTGGTAGAAAAAAGGGGGGGAAATAGTGTCCAAAAGCAAATCTGCGTAATTTGTTACCTAATGTGTTTCTTGCTGCAGTTGGGTAAGACATGCAGAATTTATGTTTTATAAAAGGCTGTGATTTAATTGCCTGCAGAAATAACGTGTTCCTTTTCCTTATTTTCGTGGCTGGTTTGTTTTGGGGTTTTTGGGGTGGTCTGGCTTGTTTCGTTGTTGTTTTGGGAGTTTTTTTGTAGAACACAGGATGGTTGAATTAAATGTTTTAATTGCCTGCAGAAATAACGTGTTCCTTTTCCTTATTTTCGTGGCTGGTTTGTTTTGGGGTTTTTGGGGTGGTCTGGCTTGTTTCATTGTTGTTTTGGGGTTTTTTTTTGTAGAACGCAGGATGGTCGAATTAAATATTTTACACGACAGAGGAATAAATTCTATTCCTCGTGGAATAAAACCACACCTGCACTTTGTACCTACAGGTTCTTCCAGCCTCACACAGAACAGGATTGAGAACTCCATCTCCAGCAGGAATCCAGCCTGGATTCCCACTGGGATCAGCACTTTGCCTTATATTTTTATCAGCATCCAACTCTTCTTCCTCCCGTTTTGATGACAATCGTTGTTTGGCCGTCCAGCCTCAGCTCCAGCTACAATAACCTTCTGGACAAAACACTTCCTACCACTGCTGCTGCCAAAAATTTAATTGCATCCAACGATGCATCAGAAACAAAAGTGTTACCTAATGAATTTTTCTTTAACTGTGGCTTTATCTTCCCTTCTTCACTAATTCCTCAAGGTTGTTGGAATGCAGATCCTACCCCGGCCTGAGAAGTCATCGATACCCTGACTGCTGGTTTTGAGGGCTGGATCTCCTGATCCAGGCAGCAATAAAACTCTCCTCGTTGGTTCCTGATTTTTTTTTTTTTTGGGTGATTATTAAATGTTTGAGATGGTTCACACACAAAGATGGGCACCAGCCCAAGTTTGAGCCGAGCTGAAGCAAAGATCTGCTCGTGGACAGGGATGTGCTTCCCTGGAAAATTAAACCCAATGAAGTGCAACAACTCTGGTGGCACCTGGGGACTGATGAGCACAGGAGCTGGACACCTGCCCAAATTTAACACCAGCCTACCTAAGGTTAGAAATACACTGAAGTATCTTTTTTACATCAAATCTCCCTTTTTTTTTCCTTATAAATGGAGTACCAGTGTAAAGCGCTGGCCCAATTGCTGTCGTGAATGTGGCTCTGAAGCCTTGGTTAAAGCAAATCCATCTCTGTGGATGCATCGTGCACATTTTGTGCTGACACCAAAGTGAGGTGTGCAGCTGACTGAAAGCTCCCTCCCTTTGTCATTCCTGATAAAGACAAGGAGCCTGGCTAAGATATAAAACTTGGATTGCTAAGGAGCACAGAATCATAGAAAAGTTTGGGTTGGAAGGGCCCCTAAAGATCACCCAGTGCCACCCCTGCCATGGCAGGGACACCTTCCTCTATCCCAGGCTGCTCCAAGCCTGGTCCAACCTGGCCTGGTGTTGGGGAAGATGAAACAGGGAAGCCTTATTTCCTGGCAAAAGATGCTGAGAACATGGAAACTACAGGTGAAATAGAAATGAAGGCATACTTTGAGATACCAGGCCTCAGTTACTGAACAACTGGAAAACAATGGTGTGGCTGACTGAAGATAATCCCCTTTTATTGAACAATACCTTCTGCTAGCAAACAGGTCCAAGGGTCAGAGCAGACCCTGCTAGCTTGGCAGAAAAGGTCCAAAGAGTGGTTTTTAGGGTTTAAAATGTAACAAAGTATGGTAATGCAATGATTCTTATAGGCTGTATTTAAATGCTATAGGATTTGTATCTTGTACTGGATTGGTTGATGAAAATTAGAATATTCAGCACAGAAGATGATTTATTGCATTGTAAACGAGAACCTCTATCTATCTTGCTCTTGCTCTTACTTCTTACTCTTACTCTTGCTCCTGCTCTCTCTTGCTTCTCTCCCTCCTGCCTTTCTGGCCTGCTTTGAGCTGTGGCTGGCAGCTCCAGGCAAGGCCCCTACATCCACACCCTTAACAATAAACCTCATACTCTAAAACCAAACTATAGAGATCTCTCATCACCATCTGTCCCGACCGTCCACCGAAACACCGAGACAATCCCACAGCCTGGGACACTGCCAGGGGTCCAGGGGCAGCCACAGCTTCTCTGCAAAACTGTGCCAGGGCCTCCCCACCCTCACAGGGAAGGATTTAAGAAAGAAATCCCAGAGCAGACGGACACCCCTCATGGTGGAGGTTTGGAGAGTGCTGCTCTTGTGCTTGGCTCCTTGAGCCGTGCTGAGCACCCCAGGCGTGAGGCTGAACTCCTCCCCGCCGCTGTGTGAGGTGACACAAGGAGCAGGTGACAATCTGACCTTCCCAAAGCCCGGAATCCCACCTGGGACATTTACACAGGTGAAATATCCCCTGCTCTAAGCAAGACTTTTCCATTTATCCAATGGATAAATCCTCCACTTACTGTCACAATTCCCAAGCGTCAGAGCCTGGCGTGGATCACTCTGCAGCTGCTGAGAGATGAGCAATTCCCTGCCCAGCACACAGCCTTGCAATGCTCTGTTTGCCATGAACTTTAATGGGATGAGAGCCCAGGAGGCCTGAGGTGTGTAAAACAATGCAAGAGCCCTACAACAAACCTTAAAATAATGTCATTTCTGCCCTCATCGTGACCAGGGTCAGGCCACTGACACAATTTCAGAATGCTGCCTTGGAGCTCTCCATAGGCAGGACAAGAGAATCCTGCTTAAAATCCATCAATTTTACACTGCCAGTTAAATTCCTATCTCTTTCCTCTCCCTTCCACTCTGATGTACAACTCTGTTACATTTTAAAAACAAAATAAAAAGTGTTCTCAGCAGTACTAAACAGCTGATGTGATGCTTACAGAGCTTCTTTGAGAGTTCCACTTTTCAGAAATTTTTGCAGCGTGACTCTAATGCTGATTCCCAATGACAGCTATTCTGGTTTTTCAGCATAATGCTGGGTTTTTTTTAAATACCAGAGTGATTTCTGGTCTGGGGAAAATGTCATTAAGTACTGCCCTTTCCTGCTCACCTCTGATGAGATCAGAATGGGCACAGGCAAAGCCCTCGTTGCTCCTGCCCACAAATCAATACTTACTGCAGCGCAGAAGGAGGGACAGAGGATGAAAGACAAAAAAAGCTCCGTTTCTAATGACAATTTTCCTTCCTCACCCCCGTTCTTCCCGGTGCTGCTTATTAAGAGCAAGTGAAAACTCCTGATGGCTCAGCTCTGCTGCCAGAAGAACTCCAGCAAACGAAACATTATTTGTTATTCAGCTCACCTTTACCCTGGTCCCTGCGCTCTTCTCCAATTCCGAACACGGATCTGCAGCCACCTCCAACGCCACTTCAGACATCCAGCAGAGGAAGCATTTTTAGCATTCTTTCTATAATTGCTCCACACTTCACAGTTGGATCCCAGCTACACTTAGAGGGGACCAAAAAAAAAAAATGCAGTGAGAGGGTCAACAATGACTCTTGAGCTCCACAAGTCAAGAGTTCAAGGCAGAGGAAGGAACTCGGCTGGTCTTCCTTGGAAGTTGGTGGTTTAAATACATTGCACTGAATTTTCTGGAAATTGTAGCTGCAAAGTCTTCTGAATATCTGCCATTCCCTCCCAGCACCGTTTCTTTGGGTTCTGATGGAAAATTAATTAAATCCCACAAATCTGTGATCCGCAGGTGACTTGGAGCCCCGAAATCTCACTGCTGCTCTGTACAAATCACTGAGGTCTAGACACTGCAACCTGTGAAATTTCTCCACTTGATTTGTTTTTCATAAACCTTTACTACACTACTTGAACTCTCATATTCTAGCAGATAATTCAACAGAGCCACCCTGAAATAGCAAAGCTGATTTTCTGATCAGAATCCAAAAGAAAGACATAATATTCTCAGTTTAAAAGAGAGCTCAAACTACTCTCTGTGAGATCATTTTGCTACGTTAATATTTCAGTAATTTTCTTATTCATCCCATTTTTCATTTAGACCATTTACTTATTTTTTTTAAAAATAACCCTTTAAGCCTTTTTCTTCAGTATTCTGACTAATGTAAATCCCCCAATTCACTACTTTCTTTTTAAATTGTTGGTTGCCTTTTTTGCATTTGTCAACCAATTATTTAAATGAAGGCCAAATTCCTTTCACCCTCCATTAACATTCTAGAATCAGCCTTGCTGTCAGCACTATCAGTGCCAGGAATAATTCCATTACTCCTTCCAAAACCACCCCTGAACCCAGATAAACCAGTACATTAGAAACCCCTGTAAGACAGTTTTGAATCTCCTTTTTTTTCTGTCCAGTTTCTCCACTTGGTTTGGGCTTGAATAAATTGCAATCTCCTGGATATTAAAATATCATGACAAAAGCTTAGCAGGAAAAAGTGACACAATTTTGCCCAAAACTGACCCACACTAAGGACAGATGGATTTTATGTGCTTTATCAGGGATTTTCATGGTGCAGCCCTCGTGCTGTGGAAATCTTTTCTCACTTCAGAATTTGTCTGATTCTGAGTTTTCCTCACCAAACATTGCAATCTCAGAAAGAATAATGGAATCATTAATGGTGGGGAAGACCTTTGAGCTCATCAAGTCCCGCTGGTCACCACCACCACATCCACCACCAAACCATGTCCTCGAGTGCCACATCCACACGATTTTTTGAATATTTCAAGGATAGAAACTCCACCACTTCCCTGAGCAGCCTGTTCCAATGCTTGACAACCTTCCCACGAGGAAACTTTTCCCAATATCTGCCTTTCCTGGTGCTACCTGAGCCCATTTCACACACACACAGAGGGAGAAAAGCACTGCACTCCCATTATCAGACTGCTCCCATTCACATTTTGTGGTTCTTAAGCAAAATCTTGTATTTAAGATAAAAGTCCTCCACTTTCACAATCAAGACAGAACTGTGGGCTTGGTGCCCTCAGCCCCACAAATGGGATTTCTGACACTGGCACTACCCACAAAAAAAGAAAAAGAAAAGCCCCTTAATTCCAAATATCCCAATAGCTGAAAACTACTCACAAAAGAAGAAACAATTTATGGTGCTGCTGCAAGTATTAACTCATTTTCTCGCATGAGGTAATCAGCTTGTCTAAAATATTTCATCCCTACCCACAGAATCTATTTTTTCTTGGCCTTTCCAGTGCCTACCATGGCAGCAGGGTAATTTAATGCTGCTTCAAATCTTCTGTGACCTGGGGCTCCAGCACCAGCTGAGCAGCTGCCTGTGCCTGCTTCGAGTGACTCAAAAGTCTTGCTAAATTTACAGCATCAATATTGAGGATTTACCTTTTTTCCCTTAATTTTGCAGAGTATCTCTAATAAAAATACTTTAGCCAGTACAGCACCCTGTGCTGCACCACGTGCAGGTTTGAAGCGTTAGGAAAACAGGAAATTAGGGAAAAGTCTCTGCTCTTCCCAATTCCTTCCCACCCCTGACATCCTGGTTCTCACCTTTGCACATTACCAGGCTTGAAACACTTTGTGTGAGTGTTTTCTTTTCCTGGCAGCTAAACAAACAAACCACACACATTAATTTTAATGAGCACCTCAAGGTTTTTCTCTGAAAGAACTCTGAAGAATATTTAATGGCTGAGATAAACACTCAATTAAGGTAAGGAGGTTGTTAAGTATTACGTTTCCTTAAATACTGGCCCTGTGGAAATCACATTGATCAGGAAAAAATGGTACCTGTGGAAAAGAGAGAAAAAACAGTGCAGGTGCTGGGGGAGAGGATGTGAGTGACAAATTTGTGGTGGGGTCAGGACAGAATTTCTTTGCTGGCACAAGAAGAAAAGCAGGGGGTTTTTCTGGGGAATTTTCAACTCATATTGCCCCAACCCCAGACCCCTCTGAACTGCAGGCAGCAGCTGGAGACTCTCCAAGCTCTGCACTCAGATGGAGCCTGGCTGGGAGGATTCCTCTCTGGAAAAGGGAGCTGGGAGCTGAACTTCATCCCCACAGAACCTCAGAGTGACTCCTCTGGTGTAAGCAATCCTTGCTCCCAAATCCGCCCGTGGCTGCGGCGTTAATGCCACACCGAGCAAACCCAACACTCAGGACAAGAGAGAAAAAACAACATTTGATGAACGTCAGAGCTGGGGGTGACCAGAGCAGACTGTGCTGGGAGGAGCCCGTCCTGTCTGGATGGGATTTTAAATCACGTGGAAAACAAAACTCCTGCCTGTCCTTGGGAATGCCAGGATGGAGCCTGTGCCCGTCACTTTTACAGCAAAAGAGGTGCTGCCAAACACCTGTGGGTGTTTAATGCACGGACACTGCACTGATCTGGGGAGATCCACATGGAAATACCCTGATTTTTGACTCTTTACAGGTCCCTTGTGCCAAACCACCTGAGAGGCCTAAAATGAGCAAGACGTTTTTCTGAGTGACACCAACGCAGCACAAAGATCATCTATGGGGCTTTTTAAAGTCCCTAAATCCTAATTTGGTAATAAAAGTTAATTTTCTGATCAAATTTTGCCTTTTAGAAGGCCACTATATCCATGTTGCATTGTTTGAAACGTGTTCAGACAGAATTATCTTCAAGAAGCAAATTCTTATCACAGCCTGTTTAGGGGAAGCAACTTTAATGAAAGGAGAAAAAAATCCTGAACCAAAACATTCATTTCATCAGAAATTCCAAAGAGATTCCATTACTTTTAACTCTCCTTCTCTGGGTCAGCTCTCACTTTTGAGCTCCTACACAGAATAAACTGCGCATCGTTAGAAGTTTTAAAAGTTGCACACATTCAGCAATGCCTCATTTTATGTGCTATGCAAAGATGCAAAAGTGAGGCAAAATGCCAAAGCAGAAATGGCATAAAAATAGCCAGCAATTTTTTAATCTGCAGAGCCTTTTACCTCCACCACCAGCTGAACCATCTGTTCTGCAGTTGTTCAGGTCTGCAGGAAGAAGGGTGTAAAAACTCAAATGTTGTGTTGTTTACAGCTTTGACAGTCTGCCAGGTAATGAAGTTTCAATACTACTAATAATATCATTTTAACAATACAACTAAAATAAAGCTACAAAACAAACAGAAGATGAAAAGAAAAGATTTGATGGCTGAATTCCTAAAAGCCCCTCCCAGCCTTAAAATATTTCTTTGCAATTCTAGCAACAATCCTTTCCTATCCTTCATCCCCCCTGTGACCCTTTTTTCTGGTTTTTGAGAAACCAGTTTGGAAGAATTTCCTGCCTTTTATGGTTCCCTGGAACATCAGGTGTGATGTTCTCCAGCCCCTGAGCAGGTGACAGATCCTGCCCTAACCCATTAACGGGTCCTCACTCTCTTTCTGTCCCTTATCCATAGGAATTCCTTATGGGAGAGGAACACAGGGCAGTGACTGCAGCATTTATTTTACACCTTGAGACTTTTTTTTTGCCTTTTCCCAATAAAAACTTCCTCAAGAACCTCCTAAAAGCCATTTACTCCTGCTGAGCCTCAATGTCCCCAGGGGAGGAGGATAAAGGCCTGAAAAGCTGGGAGGATCCACAAGGATGGATAATCTCCTCTGGGAACGTGCAGATGAGGAAAAAGGTCACCAGGTTCCCTAACACCACATTCACTCCCCAAATAATCCTTTCAGCAGATCAACAGAAGCACTTGGCAGGCTCAGGGGAGCTGGAGCAGGGCCAGGGCAGAGCCCTGAGCAGATCCCACTGCTCCAGGTGTGGGAATGTTCCACCTGACCTGGAATAACTGATGCCTAAAAGAAGGCTACCTGGAACAGAGGCTGGACAGAGTTAAAGAATAAAATAGATATTTATTGAAAGGCCTTCACAGGACACACCCTGGGAGTACAAAAGTCTGGCCAAGACTACACCTAAGATGGACCCCAGGATGGACCCTGGGTCACGGGTTCTCACCCTTTTTATAAGTTTTGGCCCATTTACAGATTCGGGCCAACTGTCCAACCACAGCTTCAGTCCACGCAGTCCCATCCTTTCGGACTGTCCCCTCTCAATCCGTGGCTGTTTACATTCTTGGGGTCTGGAGCTGCAAATGTCCTTGGTTCTTCGGGCTGCAAACGGTGTGTTTTGTCCAGCCAGGCTGGGAGAAGAGCTGTTAGCACTGTACATGAAGCCCAGAGTTACAGACACACTAACGCAGTATAAAATCTAAAAAATATGAAAGTTAAAACTAAAGGTATCATAACCACAGGGATCACTCCAGGCAGGGCTCTCCACAGACCTCCTCACAGATGGGTTCAGGCCACAGATCTGGGGATTTCACTGTTAGCACAACAACCACGCCAAAAATTGCTTTACACACCTGCTGCCACCTTCAGGGTTCTAAACACCCCACCGAATCTGGGCTGGAAGATCTCCCAGACTAAAGAATCAATAAAATAAGTATAATTTATTTTATTATTCAATAAAATAAATAGACTGGCAGACTGGATATTCACTCAAAACCCTACAATATGTTAGACCACCAAAATAAGTTAGACTTCATCTACAGAGTACATCTGATAACGTCTTCAGATCCTTTAAAAGGGGCCTAAATATGGATCATGTTTTATGAAATTGCCTCAGTGGGCCGAAACCAAGAGATGCTGTACCATGAAATGCATCTCATTTATGTTCCTGGTCCAGCAGATTTGACATAGATCAGAGTTTTGATGGCTTTGAAACGCTTGGGTTGAGTTCTCCACACCTCCAAAGACAAATGTTTGGGAATGCTTGTTTCTGCTTTCCAGCTAATGCCAAAGCTCTCCCTAAACCTCAGGGGAAAGGGAAGAGCAGAAGTAAAAACTAACACAGGGTGAAGTCCAGCTGGGACATCACTCTACCCTTCATCTTTTACATTACCTTCCGTATCTATTTTCCTGCCTCTTGTCATAAAAAGAGGGAAAAATGTGTTGTTCTGAGCAGCCACCGGAACGTGAATCCACAGTTTGAGTCCCCCTTCTTTCCCCTCCCAGCAAATCCATCCCTGATCCTGAGGATTCCCCTTGGTCCCTTCCTCACTGAGACACAATCAGGAGCTTCCACTGAGTCCAACCCATTCCCAACCAGGATCCTGGAATTCCCCCAGCCCGGCTGAAAGGACAGATACAGCCCATTCCTGATCCCTGATTTCCTTCTGTCCACTGACTCTGCACCAAGCCTGCAACAGCCACTCTGCAGCCCCTGGAATTCTCTTCCTGGGGATTTCATTTAATACAAATAGTATACACGAACAATACGTATTTGGCTTTTCTTGGGGGATGATTCTCCATAACTCGTCCATTATTTATGTTCCTTTCACGTGCTGCTCTGCACACCCCGGCTTCGCCACTCCACAATCCCCTCTAAAGAAACCCTGAAACCTTCCACATCCCTTTAAGGGATTTTGGGTAGAATTAATAATACACATTAATAATTCAATTTTTCGTTTTGCCCAGTGGTGGATGAGCAGTTTTCACAGTGGCTGAGCAGTTTTCACACAGCAATACCAATCTGCATTAATAATGCAATTTTTCCCCCCCTCTTTCTACGTGGCTGATGGGCAGGTTGCTTATGAAATGATCAGCTTTGATAATGGGTAGTTTTGCTTTGCAGTGACTCCAAACCCAGAGAGACTCATGATGTGTTGCAAATATTCACCAAAGACAGAATTAATCACTCCCCTCTGCTTTTCCTACCAGGAGCACTGGAGGATTCACTCACCAACCACTTCCTCCAAGCCTCTGCAGCAGTGTTGAAATAAATACTGGGAATTCTCCCTCTCCTCGTGACCAGCACTGGGAATTTCTACTCCCACCTGCCGGTAGGAATAAAATTTCAAATCATTTCACCTTCATGAAAGGGAAAAGGAAAGAAAAATCAAGATAATCATTGAGGTTAGGGACACTCAGGGGCTCTTCTGCAAGGAAGGCCTTAAAATTCCTAAAAATCCCTCCCAGCCTTAAAATATTTCTTTGCAATTCTAGCAACAATCCTTTCCTATCCTTCATCCCCCCTGTGACCCTTTTTTCTGGTTTTTGAGAAACCAGTTTGGAAGAATTTCCTGCCCTTAATGGTTTCCTGGCTATTTTTTGTGCAGGATATTGTTATAAAAGCAGGTGATAGATTCAGGTATTGATTCCCTTTAAAGCTGCTTTATCAGATGGGAGAGAGAGATTTTTATCTCTCCGCCACCTCAGGGCCCAGAGCTTCCAGTAGCTGGACAATTATGAGTTTGAAACTGTCCATTTAAAGGAGATACCAATAGATCACTCTGTATTTCTGAAATACAGGAAGCTCAAATGCCACTGAATTGCATAATTTTTACAGCTGTTGAAAATATTCACAATATTGAAACGCATAAAACCAGTAATTCCAACAGGACAAAGCCAGGATAAACAAGAAGGGGAAGGAAACAGCAAAAGAAATGGTTTTATCTGCCTTTGCAGTTGAACTGGAATTTATTTTTAGTTAATGATAACAGCCTCCAAAAGTATCCAAGCACTGAGCAATAGCAGGAGTGTCATCTGGAGCAGAGTTAAACACACTTTCACTGTCATTAATCACGGCAAAAGTGACAGAAGAAAAATTAGCTGGCTGGGTATATCTAATATATTAATTCTCCCTGAGATGGGCTCAATGTGTGAGCAAGTAAAACCAGGCGAACCTCTGGAAAAGGAGAGGAATGTCACTCTGAAGCTTTTTATTAGGAAGAAATAGAATTATTTTTTCCTCAATGAAAGATCTTAAAAGTTCCAAAAATCCGAAGTCGTTTCTTAAATGTGTCTGAATAATTACAATGAAAAAATAACTGAACGACAGCAGCTTAACCCTGTTTTTAGAGTGGCTGAGCACATTTTCCTCTCTTTTCCCCCAGTTCCCACATTTTCTGCTAAGGATTGATTCCTATTTGTTTGCTGGAAATCTGAATAACTTTCTCCTTTAGAGCCATCCCAAAGCTGTGGCTTTCCCCCCATATTATTTTGTTGTATTCCTGCTTCTAAGTTATTTATTTACAAAACCAAACCTTATTCGCTGTTTTTTTCCCCAATTTGGGTAAAATTTCAGCTATTGAGGATATCCCTGGTGAAACACACACAGGGTGAGTAGAGGGAATGAGAGGTGAAGGAAACTTCTCCCTTAATTCTGTTGGAATTCCAAGCTGGTAATTTCAGTTGTGAACTTCAGCTTCCTCCTGAATTCCTGAGGCGTTCTTGCAGCTCCCTTGCACATATGGAGCCCTTCCTAAAAATACCCAGCACAGCCCTACTTGCAGAGCTGGTGACTTTGCTGACACCACAGAGAAACATTGCCAGAAACCCAAAACCAGCCTAAAATCCCCGCCATCCAGCTCAAAGCTGACCCAAGGACACACCAGAACCAAAAGCAAAGCAAGGAAGTCAAATTCAATCTCACACCAGAACCAAAAGCAAAGCGGGGAAGTCAAATTCAATCTCACACCAGAACCAAAAGCAAAGCGGGGAAGCCAGATTCAATCTCAGGATCGAGTTCTGTCTGCTGGGAACAGAGTTCTCAGGCATTTGAGAGAAGTTTTTTATCTATGAGGAAAGTTTTCTTCGCCTGGAACAGCTCATGGAATGATGAGCTCCTGGCAAAAGGAGGAGATGGATAACTCTGCACGGCTCACAGACTGTTCTGTCCCGAGTTATTCGTGTCATCCATCTGCAGCTCACATCTTCCTTTCCCAGCCTATTTTTTTCAGCCTGAAGGTCACGGGAGGTTTTTTGGTTGTGTGGTTTTTTTTTCTGCTGCAGAAAAAGTGCTAAAAACAGAGTGACAAAAAAAAAAAGGGCCTTAGAAAGCCACGAACAACAAAAATATTTCTATCAGCAAGATGATTAATAACTTAAGGAGCAGTTGTAGCTGCACCTGAGATTTGTGGGTCCTGTGCTGTCATCTGGCACTGTGAAATAGCAGAGAAATTCCTGATTTATTTGGGATAGCAGCTGTTTCCAACCTGGAATGGGAATGGGAGCAACTGCTTGGTGGGAAGGATGTAGAATCAGAAGAGCTTCAGGTAAAGGAAAATAAGAGGTGAGAACTGAGTTGCAGCAGAAAAATGAGCTGGCTGGGTATATCTGATATATTAATTGTCCCTGAGATTGGCTCAATGCGTGAGCAAGAAAAAACAGGTGAACCTCTGGAAAAGGAGAGGAATGTCACTCCGAGGCTTTTCATAAGGAAGAAATAGAATTAATTTTTCCTCAAAGAAAGATTTAAAAAGTTCCAAAAATCCAGAGACGTTTCTCAAATATGGCTGAATAATTTCAATGAAAAAATAACTGAACGACAGCAGCTAAACCCCGTTTTTAGAGTGGCTGAGCACATTTTCCTTTCTTTTCCCCCCGTTACCACATTTTCTGCCAGGGATTGACTCCTGTTAGTTTGCTGGAAATCTGAATAACCTTCTCCTTTAGAGCCACCCCAAAACCGTGACTTTTCCCCCCAAATTATTTCGTTTTATACACTGCAACAGCAAAGGGACGTACAGGGATAAGAAACACTTAGCAAACAACATAAAATCGCTTTTTTAGTCCTAAGGAAAAGCAAAAAAGCCACGTTGGAATTGCGGCGACGCGGAAAAAGAAAGAAACACCAGCTGAAATGGGCAAGGTGCAGTGTGGGCTCCAGCAGCACCTACATCTTCCAGCCCCAGGCATTAAGAGACAGCTCCTTTGAGGGTGATTTGCAGCAAGCCTACAGCCCATCTGCTCTGGAGAGCCAAGACACTAAAGATAATCTCAAAATTAAACAGCAAGATAAACAGCGAGCAGGGACTCAGCTTTCCCGCTGAACCTGATGAAATTTCGTTTCGCATCTCGCCTGCTAAATGGGAAATAAACCAGGGAAAAGGAGATGAAAAGGATTTAATTCGGTTCAAAAATGATTTAAGCTCTCAGGTGGGTAATTAATAGAGGGCAAATTAAGTTTTAGCAAAATTAATTTCATTATTCTTGGGTAAAGCTGGATGGTTCAGGTGGGAGAACAACGTGACCCGCGGTGCTAAAGCTGCTTTTTGAACAGGCCTGAGCTGGTGCAGAACTCCTTTACTCTGAGGGAGAGCTGCAGAACATCTCCAGCACATCTCCCTGAATCAGAATTTCCCTCCTGTTGCCTTGATGCTCAGGGAAAACCATTCAGAAATCAGGAGTCAGGAGTTCCGTGTTTCTCCAGACCACGGCAGGCAGAAAACGCTGACGCGGCCAGGCCGAGCCTTCCCGCAGGAATGGCAGTCCTGACAAAATCCCTCAGCCTAATTCCTCTTAATTCCCAAACTGAAATGTTATTTTACGGGATAAACAACCCCATTTACCCCCTAAAACAACGTCTCACTTCGGGAATTACAGGAATTACGGCAACCACAAGTGGCAAAAGGGAATGGCAACAGCTTCCGGACTACTGCAGCAAGATATTCAGACGACTTGAGGAGATTTGTTTTGTTTTCTGTCTCAGTTTTTCTGGTGATTTCAGTGTTTCCTTCTAATGGGAGGTTTGTTATGGATTTCTGTGTTTAGGAGGTGATAATTCAAGGGAATTTGGGGAAAATCATTGAATGAGAAAGGGAGATTTGCTGACAAGTCTGTGTTGGGTTCTCAGAACACACAGACCAACAGCAGAGGGAAAGGGATATTTGGAATTCCAGACTACACAGATCTTCTGGGGAAAATCTGCAAAGTGAAACTGCTTTCATTATGTCAGAATTTATCAGATTATGCAGCTTTATATTTTATTTTTTTTAATTTATATTTTTCTTGCTCCTGTTTTCAGGAGGTCATTCCTGATTTTTTTTTATTCCCATGTAATAGAAAGGACCACATCAGATGAATACACCTAAAACTGGTTTAAGATCATGAAATTTCCTGTGGCTAAATTACAAATAAATATTGCTGTCAGCTTCTAGGGTTCAATTAACCACAGAAATTTATTCTTCTCTTTCTATGCTTGACTTTAACCACAAAAATTCATTTTTCTGTTTTTTCTTGGCTACATCATTTCACTGAAAATCCAGACTGATCTGACAGAAAACTTTTGTGTTTTCAATCAGCAGCAGAACACAATTTATTGTCCATGTTCTCTTTCTGGTTGAAATATTTAATATCAATCCTCTAAAACACAAAAGCTGAATAATTATGAATTATTTCCCACTTCCATATGGTTTTAAGGGCTGAGGGATCACTGCAATTCAGCTCTGGATTTTCCCTTTCCTGCCTGTGACAAAGCTGTTGTGGATCCTAGGATAAGGCTGAGGTTCATTTAGTGAAGGATGAGCATCAGAAAAATTACATAATAAAATCAAATCAAAAATAAAATAAAATAAAATCCAACTTTTCCAGCCTAAATACCTGTTCTACACAACCCCAAGGTCTTAACAGTAAAAATAAATATGAAAATACAGTTAGAACTCATTTTTTTCTCTTATTAAGATTATGAGGATCAAAATTTAGAGCAGAATTTTTATGCCCTGTAAACTGAGACCAAATGATGTCACTCTACACCACAACCCCCAAATCCTGAACTTTGCCACTGGTGTGGGAAACGACCCAACTCACAGAAGGAGCTCTGCACCACAAAAGTTTAACAAGACTGGCTTTCTAATTCCTCATTCAGAGTTCCCAAACCATTGTAAAAATGCTGCCTTAAAAAGTCCCAAATAAATGTCAATTTAACCTTTTGGTACTTCACAAATATTTATCTTTGGTATTTCACTTTTCCCCATTTACAGCTATCACCCAATTTAGAAAAAACCCCAAACATATAAGCATCTTTGCCAATTAAGAAACTTATTTGAAGAATAGCTCACTAGGAGAGATTTTAGCCTAAGATGAGATTAGTCATGTCCTAAGTTATTTATTTCCCTGCACAACCATAGAGGAACAATCATTTTATTGTCTTTTTTTTTTAATGGTGTTTCTTTAAAGAGCCAAGAATGGAAGCAAAGCACTTTGTTTTAATAAGGTCACGCTGCTTATTAAATCATTTACATATTGAAGGTTAAATCCTTATCTCTGGATAGTAAAAAGTATTTTTGTCTCACCTTGGGGATTGGAAAAAGCAGGAAGGAGAGTGTCCTGAATGATAAACAAAAGGAGTTTTTGTGCTTTTTGGCAATTGTGCACCCGGAGTTCCCATTCACACCCACTCGAAGCGAAGGAACACTGCTGAAAATTAAACCCCATTTATCAACGAGGTTCTAAAAGCTGCAGCCACAGCTCCAGAGATTGCCTTGAGAGGGGACAAAGCTGTGCCACAGCCTAAAATTGTCACCAGCACTACCTGGAGAGAAAGGGACAGCTGATGGCAGCGTGTCGAGTTTGTTTCTCCTCAAAAATCACTTCAGTAGTGAAAACTGATAGAAAATTTAAAGGATTGTTGCGCAGTCTGATACAGATTTCAAGGCTAAATCCTGCAAGGACTTTCCTGTGCACCAGACACCTGCATTTGGCTGGGAAAACCAAATTTGGGAGGGACCTCCCTGCTCTTCTCCCATCTGAGGAAAGTCAGATGCTTTCCTCTCCTTCGTCTAAAATCAAATCAAACTTCTATTCCCTCATATTCCTTCTCCTATTCCCTCATATTCCTTTTCACTTTTCCTTATATTCCTCCTCCTATTGCCTCATATTCCTCCTCCTATTGCCTGATATTCCTTCTCACTTTTCCTTATATTCCTTCTCACATTTCCTTATATTCCTTCTCCTATTGCCTCATATTCCTTCTCACTTTTCCTTATATTCCTTCTCACATTTCCTTATATTCTTTCTCACATTTCCTTATATTCCTTCTCACATTGCCTCATATTCCTCCTCCTTTTGCCTCATATTCCTCCTCCTTTTGCCTCATATTCCTCCTCACATTTCCTTACATTCCCATTTATCCCAGAGCCCGTGGTAAGGAAAATCAGATGCTGCTGGTTCCTCAAGTCCCTGGTGTGCAGATCTCCACACACACAGAGAACACAAGAACACGAGCTGTCAGTGTCTTCCACTTACACTGCACTTATGGATCATTTCAGAAATCCGATTTTGGAGTTGGATTTCTCCAAATATTTCCCTGCTCAGGACGGTTATTGACTGATCTATCAAAGATGCAGCTCCCCTAAGGATGCACCAGTGCAATGCATCACCACAAATGCAGCACCAGCCCGATGATAGATTGCTCAATAACGTGGGAGCAGCTGGCAAGAACTTCCAGGGAATCACACGATCCAAGTTTTATTCTGGTTTTTGGGGTTTTTTTTCTTTAGTTTGCATGGTTGGGAAGAGGGAGTGGGGGATTCCTGTGCTCCAAAGCCATTCCCACTGCATGCAGAACACCACGGAGATGGAATGAGGCAGCCGTGTTCAGCAGATTCATTTCTGAGGCTATGAGCACTTGTAAAGGCTGCTAATAGAAAATTTCCACAGGATCTGCAGGAGCAAACAAGCAGTTGATGGGTGTTTATCTGATAAATCCAGCAGCTCTCACAGCCTCAGCCCCGGGGTCAGCACTGCTCACAAATAAACCCTCTCCACCTGAGCTCCACGAAGATGGGATTGTGCCCAGGCTAAAAACGCTCTGCAGCTGAGGTGTAACTAAATCACATTTTAACCACGGTGCCTAATCAGACCTATTTTTATGTCTGAAATGCAACTTGACTCAGGGGCAGTGTTGTAACACGGCCCCAGTCTACACAAATAAAATAAATCCCATTATCTGCTTCAAGCGAGGGCTGTGCTCTGTAACTGGATTTTGTACCACAGAAGAACCCCAAATATGAAGAGAGAAATCAGTATTCAAAGAGAAGATGTTTGTGTGAGCACAAATATTGAAGGAATAAAAGGGAGTATTTTGTCTAGTCCAGAGAAGCAGTTTGTTATTCAAAAGGAAAAAAGGTGTTGGGCCATCGGCTGAGCCCTATTTGTACTTTAAAGAAAAATATGAATTCCCATGGATTCATCAAAATATTCTTGGATTTAGGCAAGGCCAGAGGTACTGGCAAACAGCAGCAGGGCAGAGAGAAGATGAACATCTAAAGGAAAGCTACTGGGTCAGCACATTGGAATTATCTGGGATAAAAACAAGGCATGGAGTGCTCATTCCTAAAATGAAAACAACACTTTTAACAATTTCACAGAAAGAATAAAACACCACAGAGCCACCGTGGTGGGGCAGATTTGGTTTCTGGGTGGATACAGAAGGCTCAGTGCTGGCAAAAAAGCAAGGCGACAATCCGGGCCCAAAAATCAGCGTGGCAATGGCTGCTGAAGGCAGAAATCATCGGGGAGATCTTGTGGGGAGTGCAAATCATCCACCCCTCTGCCCAGGAGCATGAGGCACGCAGGGAACGAGGGATAAATCACACAGGCAGCCTGGCACTGGCCAAGATGCTGCTGGAAGCTCAACTGGGAGATGATTCCAACATCAAGGCACTGCAGGAACGAAGCAGGTGCGGGTCAGAGCTATGAATTCCCCCGGATTTCAGATCCCTGCACAGATTTGCCAGATTTTGTCTCTCAATCTTAGGACAATGCAGCCTAACTGGGATTTTTTGCCAGCGTTTATGAGGTTTTGATGGCAGCAGAATGTTTAAAAGCAAACAACGAAGCCTGGGCATCCCAAGAGGTGAAGGACAGGGGCAGAAAAGAGAATTTCACAGAAATTAAAAGGTGTCCTGATGCTGACACAAAGGTTGGGTGTATTCCTACAAGGAGATCTTCCCCACCTTTTATTTGAGCTCTTAGAAAACACTCCCAGGAGCAGAAAAGAGAATTTCACAGAAATTAAAAGGTGTCCTGATGCTGACACAAAGGTTGGGCCTAGTCCTGCATGGAGATCTCCCCAGCATTTATCTGAGCTCCTAGAAAAAAATAAATGGGATTATACAGAGAGCTTGTCATGGGGAGAGATGCATTTCCACAGACTGCTTTCAGGGACTGCACCCCCAGCTGATTTTACTTTATTTATAAAAACCAGGATATAATGAATAAAAAACTCCCCTCCTGCACATTCTTCCTGGTGTGAAGAACTTCAAAGTTGTGCCAGGGTCCCTCTCCTGAATAAACTCTGCCTGCCTGGCCCAGAGGAGGAATAATCCAGCCCATGGAAATTTTATTCTCTGCTTTACACAGATTAATACGTGATAGGACTGGAATTCTGACAGAGCGAAGGATTACACTGTCTGCATCCTGGGCAGGATATATTTTATACAAGAGCTGCTGCAAATCTTCTTAAACTTTAATGGAAAATAAGGAATTTACGTGCACAAAATACTGCTGCGAGCTGGGAGTGGATTTCTGCTCATGTTTTCTGGAATTTTAAGGTTGAATCATTGGTTTCTGACAATTTATTGCTGCTTTCTATTTCCAGCAAGGGCTGTGGCCTTGGAACAGCCACAAACCTTGGAGCTGATTCTGCCTGGTAAAAACACTCCATCAGTTTTATCCATCACTTTTCAAATCTGCTCTTATCTGCCTGCTTTGAGATGACTTCACCCTTCCAATAATACACCTAATATAAAAACTAGGATGCACAAGAGAAAAAGAGAGCCACGACATCAATTAGGTGAGGAGAAAAAAAAAATCGTGCTGCTTATTTTTTCCTTTTGAATTTCTGTTTGTTATTTATGCAGTGACTCCTAAAAAGATGGAACAGCTGAAAGAACTTTAAAGGAGAGAGGTGAAAAGACAAATGCAGCTTTTCTTCTTTATTTCTGGGAGGGTTTGTACTTCTGTTACTAATTTTATCCCTGTAAAAGCACACAGATGCCACCTAAAGCATTTAGAACAATCAGCATTGTGCTGTGATACATAATTGGGTTTAATTCTATATAGTTGAATAAAAGTAAAAATAATCTTGTTATACTTGAATAAATTGCAGCATTTGGACTGATTTTCAATAAATTTGACTTTTAGCAGTGTAAAAAGAGGATTCTGGCCTCACCTGGCTGGGAAACAAAAAGATCCAAGGATACAAGAAGCTATAAAAGAGAAGATACTCAAAGTGGCACCTCTTTATTCCCAGTAAAGAATGAAGTTTATCTGTGAACGATCCTGGAGTAAGATTTACAAGTCTGTAAATGTCACTAAGAGCTACCTCGAAATTGGATCTTTAGGAGAAGTTCACAAGATTTTCGCTCTGCAGAGCTAAAAAACCAAAGAAAGAATGTGGGAGGCAAATTGGCCAATAGGCACAGCTTCAGAACATAAAATTGACATTAAAGTTCAAAGTTTATAAAAAGATCATGTAAGAACAACAGCTTTCACTATTTCTTGCTCGGTTATAAAGTACTGGAATCTAAAGAGAGTCTCTGGAATGACAGAGATTTCCACAAGAAAAAGAATCAAGTGGATTCACTTCTCTGGAGTGAATGAGAAGAAGGTAAATTCTGTTATCTGCATGAGGAGATGATGGATTTGAACTCCATGGGACAGGTCTGAAATCCAGCTGGCAGCAGGCAACACATCACTGAAGATTAAAATGCTACTTGAAAACCTGATGTGAAAAATTTAAGCAGCTTTGATGAAGTCGATAAAAAAAATTAAGTAACCTGCCTACTATTTTGGAAGTGGGAAGCATGAAAATAACTACATTTTTTTTCTCCCTAAAAGAGTAATTTTCAGTTAAAGAGGTGTAGAGGATTCCTCCACTCTCACTCCAGAAAAATCCTCAGTTTGAGCAGAGGAACTGCCCAGATTTCAGGGCCACAACCACGTGGACTCACAACAGTTTGGCAGAGAAAGCAAAATTCAAGTGAAAACTCAGAGTTTACTGTAAAATAACAGCAAACTGTGAAGAGGGAAACCCTTAAATGATGCCAGAGCCCAAGGCAGAGCTCCAGCTGTAGCTGCACTCATTGGACCTGTGATTTTTGGGGAAATAAACCACAAATTTCTGCCTAAGTCCAGCACATCACAACTTGTTTATACTCACAAGACAAAAAGGAAAAGGAGAGGGGGAAAGGAGAAGGGGGAAAGGAGAAGGGGAAAAGGAGGAGGAAAACGCTGGGGCCTGAAGTCTGGCAGGTGTCCAGAATTCCTGGCATGGAGGGATTCCCAGTACAAAACAGCTGAAAATATATCCCAAACTTCAGAAATATCTACAGATATTTGATGTTACTGTAAAATTAAGTTGAATTAGCTGATGACAGGAACAAAGTCACTGGAAGAACACAACCATGGCACAACAAGCATTAGGGTTTTGTTCCATAACGAGCATTAGGGTTTTGTTCCAGAGTCAGGAAGCCTCGAAATGCAAATTATCAGCAGGACTTGCTGACATTTGCAGTCTCTGGGAAGAGGAGATGAGGGCAGATATGGAAGAGAAAGATCAGAGTGGTTCAGAGAGGAAAATCCTACAGGAATTAAGGCAGAGCTGCTGTGGAAAAGCTCGGAAATTTGAGAATTTTAATGTACAAGGCACAAACAATGTAAATGCACTGTCAACACTCCTGTTTCATCTCTGTCCTTTGGCTTTGTGTTTTTAGGGATAATCTGTTGAAGGCACAGACCCCAAGCACTCCCAAATTTAGGAGCTGTACCCCTCCAAGCTCACATTTCTCTCCAAAGAGTAAAAAGGACTTAACTGAGACAAAAAAGATTGAAGGGGAGGTGCAGATTGAAACCCGGTCTTCTACAATCCTTTAAAATAATTAAAAATAAAAACTCTGAATCCAAGCCTAAGTTCCTCCTGTGTGACCTCCTCAGCTCCAGCAGAGCTGAGCCTGCATTAATAATGGAATCAGACAATTTTATGCCTCTTTAATAATGGATGCCAAATATATTTGGGGTTAGGAAGGACAGTGTTCATTTATCGATCACGATGCATTATCTCCAACCTGGAAACTCCTAAGCAGCTTTCATCTCCTGTGCCCTCCTAAATAATTCACAATGTAATTTCAGTTGGGTTATTTTGTTTGTATCTTTTCTGATTAAACTTGTATTTTTTAATCAGAAGAAAAGCTGACGGACCTGGAGCAAAGGGTCAAAATTTCATCTCATATTCCTCAGAAAGTCCCAAGGAAATCATCTTGAGAAGTCCCCCAAGTGAGGGTATTTCTGCCTAATTCCTGGTTTTTAGAACCCAGACCTCTGTATTTGTACAGTGTTAGATGTATATTTAATAATGCCTATAATAACAGTAAAAAATAACTTGGAGCTTTTCTCAAAAGGACATAGTCACAGTAGAAGTTCTTAAAAGTTCTTTGTTCGTTTCACCTTAAGTTTGGAGCAGATTAGCCCTGCCAATTCTCAGCATGAAAGCAGAAATTTTGTTCAGGCTTGTGAGTCAAAAATGAAATTTAAATCTGCAAGAAATGGTTACTAATTTGTCTGCCTTCACTCCAGAGGTGAATTCTTGAGTAGAGCACCAACAAACAGCAGCACAGAGATTTACGGGCTCATCTGGGCAATATTTTAATATTTACCAACTTCCAGCAAGGTTAGGTTTTTATTTCCCCTGTCTGTAATTAGCAGGGGGAGAAGAAAGGCTGAGAACAAACAGGTGCCACTGAAAAATAAGGAAGAAAAAAGCCAAACGGAATAAACAGTGTCTCAGACAAGTTAATTAGAAACTCTGCAGTTCCTTGAAATGGTCAGTTCAAGAGCCAACGTTGTCATAAAGGGATTAGCATGGATTTCACTGATCAGTGATCAAGGCCTGCATCAGATTTTAAGGAGAAAAGTTCTGCTAGGAGAAACAAATTACGAGGAGTTTGTTTTTATCGGTGCAGGGACAAATTCCAAAGCCATCCACCAGTGGATGCAAATTAATCACCTCATAATAAATAATAGTCTCCTTTAGGAATTGTCAGCTCTTCACCTAAAGTGATGCTTTGAGTGCTTCTTCGATGAGAGAGGATTTAACGAGATGCAGATCAGAAAACAGGAATCCAAGGGATTGCTGGACTGCACGGCCCTGTGATTAAAAACTGCTTTATTCCCTAATTTGTGCCCACCCTTTTCTCAACTGGTGCTTCCTCCCATCTTCCCCCAAAGTCACGGGCAGCAATTTTGCCCCAGGGCAGCTGATGCGGCTCAGTTTTAGGAGTTTATTACATTTTTAAGCCATCATTTAAGGCATGTCTACGTTGTCTCTTGTCCAGGTGACAGGAGGAGAGGAAAAGGCCCCAGGCTGCGCCAGGGCAGGTTTGGAGATCAGGGAAAATCCCTTCATGGAAGGAGGGTCGGGCACTGGAACAGGCTGAGCTGGGAAGGGCTGGAATCATGAACATATATTTTCCCAGTTAAAAGCTTTTTAAAAGGTTCAGAGGGGACCTGTGAGGGCACAGACCCCGCAGGATCACAGGCACCTCAAGGCGTGATTGCAGAAAATCCCTGCCACCACTCAGAACGGCTCTGCCCGGGCAAAAGAGAAGGAACAAGGAAGCAAAGACACGGAGACAGGAGCTCCAAACCCAACAGATTTCTCTTGGCTCAGATAAGAAGCAACAGATGAAACTAATATTTAAGAGAAATTTGTGTAGAGCCTAAAAAAAAAGAAAAAGCATTGACAGGACAAACTGGTGCCAGTGGGGTCCAGCTGGCACTGAGCAATGCCCCGTGCCAGGAGCCACCCTGAGAGGCTGCCCAGGGGTTTCTCTCTCATGTGCACCGAGCCCTACAGGTGCTGGATGCTTTCCTGAATCCCTCCAGCCTCAACTCCTCCCATTCCAGCCGTGCAGTCCATGGGAAAGCAAAATGGGGAATCCTTTCGGAGGGAGTGCGGGGAGATGAGCAGAGGAAGGGAAAGGAAAAGGAAAAGGAAAAGGAGGGGGAAAAGGGAAAGGGAAAGGAGGGGGGAAAGGAAAAGGAAAAGGAGGGGGGAAAGGAAAAGAGAGAGGGAGAAAAGAGAGGGAGAAAAGAGAGAGGGAGAAAAGAGAGAGGGAGAAAAGAGAGAGGGAGAAAAGAGAGAGGGAGAAAAGAGAGAGGGACAAAAGGAGAGGGAGAAAAGAGAGAGGAAGAAAAGGAGAGGGAGAAAAGGAGAGGGAGAAAAGGAGAGGGAGAAAAGGAAAAGGAAAAGAAAAATGCTGGTGCCTGAAGCCTGGCAGATTCCAGCCCCACTCTGCCCCAGCACAGAAGGAAACGATCATTGCAGGCAATGCTGCTGCACAATAAACCACAATGAGCAGGACTCGCTTTAATAGAGAGCCTCTGTGATTTGTGCTAGACTGAGCTAAGCAGAACAGCCTCAGATGTAATCATCTTTTAAGATGTTATTTCTTCAGAAGAAACTATGCAATTATTTACAAGGAATCATAAACACGCCATAAAAGTCAGGTTTTAAATTGCCCCTGCACATGCCATCTGTCAAAATAATTTTTACAAACAAATCAAAGTTTGGAAATGGATTTGGCTGCTGCTGGCATGTGCAGGAGGACTGGGACCAGCCCAGACACAAAACCCCCTTCGATTTTAATTTCTCACTCAGCGCCTGGCCCTCCCAGCTTGAAGATGAATAAAGTAATCATCTTTAAAGAGCTTTGCCATTTAAAAGGAAATCATTTTAAAAGAAGGCAATTTAGCATCCATGAGAAAAAAACCCAAACAATTACAACTATCCTACTGTATTGTCTCACTAATTAAAATGCTTCAAAAATCAACAAAGATTTTTAAAGTGGGTTATAATGTTTCTTTCTGGAAGCTTTTGTTCTCTCAGCGCACTTTTTATTGGTTCATTTATTAAAGTCTCGGGAATTGAAAAGGAATCTGACTCTGGATTTCTGTAGAATGAAGGAATCAGTGTGATTTGCACCAAATTAAAAACCTGGCCTTCATCGCAGGCAATGGAAAGACCCTTCAGCCTCCCCACACTGCCCTCATGGACACGGGCACTTCCAGCTCTGGTTTTCCCAGCACCCAGATGTCCTGAACGCCAGCTGGGACAGACCCAAAGTGACAAATCATGAACGGGACCTTCAGCTCCATGGAAAACACGAGGATCCCAACAAAAATCCTGTGGATGTGGCACTCGAGGACGTGGTTTAGTGGTGGGCTTGGCAGCTCCGGGGGAAGGGATGGACTCAATGGACTTTTGGACTTCAACAAACTTAAGGATTTTATGATCTGGATATTAATTTAGGCTTTTTTCATATTAGGGTGGCCAAACTAAGAGTAATTTCCTCATAATATTTAATATCCATGAAGCTCCCTTCTCCCAGCCCAGCGCAGCCCTCTCCTGATGGGGGACAGGTTAAATAATTCTATCTCCACTATTTGAGGCAGAAATGCAGATTACAGGGCCAAAAGGGATTCAGGAATGGAATCCCAACCTTCCCAGCCACCCCACGGCCTCTCACCCTAACTGCACCTCCAACAAACTCCCAAATTCTTCTCCATGAGCATGGAATTCCATCCCTTCTGAGACACGTCCATGCCCTGGCTGAGCTCCAGCGAGATTTACACCCAAAGTGAAGATAATGCACCAACAAACCAATGTACCATCCATAAATGTATCGAGCTCCAGCTGGAACCCCAGACACCAAAGCACTCTCCATTAAAGTCATAAATGGGGATAATAAAGAGTTGAAAATATTGCTCTGTTCCCTTATTAAAAGCTGCAGTGCAAAAACAACTCTGAATTCCTTCCTCACCAGGAAAAAAGAGTGGCTCCATTTTATATCCAAACACAGAAGGCACAGCTGACAATGCCACAAAGCTGCTCCTTTAATGTCTGACCAAAGAAAAGCCACCTTCAGTAGTTAAAATGTAATTAAAAAATAGAATTTCGGCCTGTTTGAAGTTCCCTCTCCAGGTGAAAAGTCAGTTTAGCGGCTCCGCTGGAAAATATTTTCATTGTTGGTGTGTCAGAACAGAGCTGCAGCCAGCATGAAAATAACCAATGCCAGGAATTTTTAAAATTAAACTGTATAGATTTTTAACAGTACAGAAATGGGATTTTTAATAGTACAGAAATGGGATCAAGCAGAAGGTGAAATTATTTCTACGAACTGATCCTGACACTAATTTCCCTTGGGAATTTCATTCCTAACCTTTTGTTAATTAGTGGAAACAGGCTGTTATACACACAACCACAACGCTGAGGACAATTTCGGGAGAACGCTGATCAACGAACGAGAGCAGAATCCCAGCTCGTTTCACACCAGAGGAGAATCCACTCCCAAGCTCAGCCTGGCACGGTTTCCATGTGCAGAAAGCAGGGATGATCGTGTTCCTGCGGACACACTCCGCTGGGAAGAGGAAACCCAAGGAAAATGCCAACAATATAAACATTCCTCTACTATTTTTCCATGTAAGCAGAGGACAGCATTGGAAATATTTGCCACAGGTCTCTGGCGAGGCAGTGCTGCTCCAGGAGCTGCCCAGGAATGGGATTTACTCCCAGAAAAGCCCAGCTTCACCACCCGATCTCCTTCTTCCCACTGCCCGCCAGCCTCCAGATTGCACAAGGCCAGATCTGGATTCCAGGTCCAACCTCCCCTCTCGGGAGCCATAGAAACCTTTTCCACTGGAGCAGAGAATTCTCCACCTGCTTTCGACTCCCTTCCTCATTCCCAGCACAGATATATCGGGAAAACGCTGCACGGATGAGCTCTCCTGGAGTCACAGACTGGTTTATGCTGGAAGGGACCTTCAGGACTCTCTGTTCCCACCCTTCCACTGGACCAGGGTGCTCCAAGCTCTGTCCAGCCCAATCCAGGCACATCTGGAGCTCATTTTTCCCCCCGCAGTTCCTTCCCTGAGGGCACAACCACAACCTCCACCTTTAAATTGCTCACTTGGTAGTTATGGAATGTTATGTTCTGGTCCAGCTCTATTCCAGCTGCAGGAGACCTTTTAAAGAAAGAGCACCCAAGATCAGTGGGTGGATCACAGAGGTGCTGCTTGCTCCTCCTGTGCCAAATTTAAATAAATAAATAAAAATTATATTCAAAAAGCCCGAACTAAACCAAACCACAAATCCTACATGTGCTCCCTGGATCTCTCCTTTCCAGGATTTGTTAATCCAGACATTTCCCATGATCCTGGCAGTTCTCTTGCTGACTGTACCACCCACAGAAAACAACTCTATACATTTGATACTTCATTTTTTATTTTAAATTATTTTCTATTTCAGCAATTGAACACTAGTTCTATCCATCACATCAGGGAATTAGAAATCTTGCATGGTATGACTGAGCTAAGATGATTTTTTTTTTCCTTACCAATACAGTAACTATTCTACAAGCAGTATATATAGACATTTCCTTGAATATTCACTCCATGTTTCTCTGGAGGCTTCATTAGAAATTCCACTGCATTTGATTTAAAACATGTATTTTCTCCAAACTATTTGAATAAGCAATGAATAAAAGAAATTCCATCCATTTCATTAATGAAGCCATAAATCAGGGGGCTGAGCTAAGAAGTTGTATTTACTCCTCACCTTGCATTATGAATGTGGAGGAAACTACTGAGCAGCTCCTTCCTCCTGTCAATATCCTGAATAATTCAGGAAGGAATCTCAGATTGCTTTGTCATCTGTTCATCCCCTTCCCAAATATCTGGGTTTCTGTTTTCAGCAAAACAGTATCAAAACTATGCAATGAACAATTTAAATTCCCAAATATCGGGTGCAAATATCCTGTGGTTTGGGAAAGTTTTTCCAGGCTGGACCCCTTAAAATTCCTGTTAAAAGGGGCCTTTCGGCCACACTGGGCACTAAAACTCTGCTCTGTGACACCTTTATGGTTCCCTGCCCCATAACTCTCACTGAGAGAGCTCAGGAGACGTTTTCTGCTCCTGATGAACAACTCTGGGGATGAACTTTTAACTCGGAGTTCTGGAATCTTCCCTTTAATGACTCTGCTGTGCCCATCAGACAAGATGTGAGCAGAGAAGCCGACCCTGCCTGTGCTCCCGACATCCAGCCCGGCACTTTCCTCAGGAGCAGAAGCCAGAGGGCACAGTCACGAAATGTTACACTTGGATAATATAAAATTTTAAACACAAAACTCATTAGGACGAGGTTTGAGGTATTTAAACCTCTGGACAAGCTAAAATCGGGATTGTTTTCTTTCCCCCCATCAGGATCAGAGCGGGAGCATCGCTCCAAAGAGGGGAAAAATAAAAGACCCTTGCAAATAATTCAACATTGCGGTCATAATTTATTGATGAAGACAGAGCAGCCTATGGCCAGGACCTTGAAACTCTGGTTTATGATTATGACAAAGCTGATCTTTAATTGCACCAACCAAAGAGTCTTTGTCTCCTTTAGCTCACAGCAACGTTCCCTGCAAAACTCAGACAAGAGACGTGCAGAGCAAGGGTCTCCTTTTAGCCAAACTCTTTCACAGCTTCTGTGGGGATTAGAGAGGAGCAGTTTGGAGGAGTTAAGCCTGGCACTAAAGGCTGCTTAACTGCATTATAACAAAAATGAAATTATTTTACATTTCAAGCTTTACTTTGCATTATTTACTGCCCATTGTCATGAATCCACATGTCTGTATCACCTCCCCGTGCATTAATCAATTCAATTCTCAAACCCTGAACGCTTTAAAACACTAAAATACCACAAAACATTCCCAAGCAAGTCAGCTTGTATTTCTATTAATTAGATAACTGTGCTTATTTTTGCACAATACATAATAATTATGAGCTGAGTAGAACTTACACCCATCTTCCTGTTACATGGATTAGCATAAACAAATAATATTTCTGATTATTTCCTTTGTGGGTATATTTTAGTTTTAATTGCCAACTCTTTCTCCATGATATGAGGAACCAATAGGTTCTTCCAGAGGCAAGGGGATTCTTTGAGAATCCCTCAATCTCTGCAATCAAACATGCTCAGCATATTCAGCTCCAAGGACTGTTCAGTTCATCACCTCCTGAGCAGCTGAGAATTCCAGCCCAGCTCCAGAGCAACCTGGACATTCCCACGTTCCACAAACTGGGGGAACAGCAACTTGCAGAAGAAACACAAAAATGAGGTCATTTTTTTTCCATCTGGTCGTGACAAGCAGCTGGAAATCACACCTGGAAGTCACAAACCCGCTGCTGATGGGATCTCTGAATCTTAACCCGCTGAAGGTGCAACTTCGACACAGCCAAGGCAAAATCCACAGCGCCAAATTTAAAAGGAAAAGAAATTGTTCAAGAAAAACTCCCTGGAAGGGTTCAAGGCCAGGCTGGGTGGGACCTGGAGCAACCTGGTCTAGAGAAAGGGGGAGAGTGGAAAGTGATGGTCCCAGATGTCCCTTCCAAACCAAACCATTCCATGATTTTATGAAGAGAGTTTCCTGAAAAACCTCCCAGATGTTTTCCTCATAACCCACAGCACACAATCCTTGTGGAGGATTCCCCTTCTCTGTGGGGGAGCACCCGAACAGGGCCCANGCCGCTGGCCTTCCTGGCTGCCAGGGCACACTGCTGGCTCATGGTCATGTTCGTGTAACTGAACACACCCCACAGCCACCTGCAGCTGCTGCAGCTTCAGAAGCTGACAAGCCGCAAGGGAAGTGCTGACCTGGGAACAGGCAACAGAAAATCTCTGGAGTGGGAAAACGAAGACAAATGTTCCTGCTTTAGGCAGTTTTTCCACAGAAACAGCTGCCCTGAGAACAGATTTGTGTATCTCCAAGGAGCTCAGCTATCTCTCCACCCGGAGTCCAACTGCTCTGTCTGCTCACTCAGGGACACATTAAAAACCTCGAAGACCTGAAATATTCCAGCTGAAGATTCCTTTCCAAGAGGATTCACTTCCCTGCAGGTGGAGGTGTCCACCTGCACAGGTGCCACAGGTNTAAAAATGTATCCATCGCAAACCCATGTCGGAGTCAGATTTGGGTTTGTACCCCTGATTCCCAGAGCTCTTCAATAAAAGCACCTGCATATAATCATACCGTGATGATGTGTTTCTACGCTAACACCAGCCACGCTCGGAGCTGCCGGGGTGACCCGGACACTGCAGTGACCCAGGTGTCCCCAGACACGGTGGGGTCACCACGGCCACCCTGGTGCCCAACCCGACCTTGGGCTTTCTGGTTCGTGCTCTCCCTGCAAAGCACCCGTGGTGCATTACAGCTCACTGCCCTAAACCATGGAACGGGTTGGGTTGGAAGGGACATTGGAGTTCTAATTCCAACGCCCTGCCCCGGGCAGGGACATTTTCCACTGTCCCAGGCTGCTCCAAGCCCCATCCAGCCTGTCCTGGGACACTGCCAGGGATCCAGGGGCAGCCACAGCTTCTCTGGGCTCCCCACCCTCACAGTCAGGAATTCCTTCCCAAAATCCCAACCTACCCCTACAATATTCCAGTTTAAATGACAGCATTCATTGGCAACTCCTTCTCCAGACGCAGCAATCAGAACTCTCTTCTCTCTGGCTCAGGGAGCACCTTTGGAATTGACATATCTTGCTTTTGGTGATATTATCCACAGCCCCAGTAAATTAAGTGATGCTGCTTTTCCTCTCTCATTTCTGCAGGGACAAGACTGAGGTTTCTACATCTCCCTCACTCCACTCACAAAACCTTTTACTACATTTTGCTGAGCACTTTTCCTGGTTTTGCCCCAATTTGAGCTGAGTACATTTCTCCCCTTCCTAAGAACCTGCTGTCCCTAATTTTGTTTGACGGACACTCCAAGCTCATTATGAAATGGAAGCTGCCCTACCACGCTGTTTTGGAAAGTACCACGACTTTATCATCAGCGAGGAGCTCGATGCGGGGCTGCCACCATTTGAGATCCGAGTCTGAGCAGCACCCGAGCTTACAGACAATAAAACTGCTGCTCAGCTCTGCTGCCACCCTGCCATCAGAGCTGTCACTGAGCACGTCCCTGGCACTGGCTGCACGGCATGTGCAGCCTGGAAATGGGGAAGCACAGCTCTGCAGATCCGTCTGAGGCGAGCAAACGCAAAAATATCCCAGATTCAGAACGCCTGGGAAGCACAAATGTTCTGTTTACCCAGGCACCCATCAAATGAGTGCTGAATAGGGCTCCTTTTAGGGAAACTTCTGCTTCAGCTTGCAAGTGTTTTAACAAGCCCTTTGAGCCTCCCCTTCTGCTGTAGATTCCCTTATTTTTAGAAAAGACAATTAGTCTTAGACTCGCTTGTGACTAAGCACCTACAGGCATGTCCAAATTCACACGAAAAACCACAGGTATCTGCATATTTTCAAACCTCTCCAGCCTGGTAAAAGAGAGCTTTTGGGAACACATCATATGGGAAGTTGGAAATCAAGCAAGCACAGCTGGGTAAGCAGTATCAGTATTTCTCTGAGTCACTGGCTTATTTTGTACATCTAATATCTGGAAAATACGGGGTCATTGCAGTGCATTGGAGACATCCCTCTGCCTTCAGGTGAGCAGAAGCTGGCAGCTGGAAATACCCTGGAATTCTCCAGCATTTTACAGGGCGTGTGAATGAGCTCAGAATTCTTTTTTTTTTGAAGTTTTTCCCTCACCTCTTGTGCCAAACACTGCGAATTTAAGCCTCCTGCTGCGTTGCATTAAGCTGAACTTAATGTCCACTGAGAAAGACAGCTTTATTTTTTCGGTGCCCACATCAAAGCTGATAATAGGCACAACTATTAAATGCTGATCTTTCCAAATCTCAGCCACGAGCTCTCATTGGCTCCCAGCTCAGAACACTCATTTCAGCCCCGATTTTATAATAGCAGTTGAAAGGTTTAGGACCCGGCATAAAGAAAAGAAATACAAGAGACCAAAGATGAATTAAACATAGAAAAGTTACAGAGCGGCTTGAAACTTTTATGAAAGTTCCCAATGTGACCTTCTCAGGAAATTCAGGAGCAGCCCTGATAAATCTGAGCTGATTCCTGCCCCATTCCCCAGGGATCCACGGGATTGAGGCCCTCCCCTGGAATTCTTTGTGCATCCCTCCCCAAGGGCTCAGAGAGGGTTTTTTGCAGAATCTCCTCTTTTGAAACAGTTTCTTGTGGCCACAATAGGGAAACGCAAGGATTACACTACTTAAGAAATCAATGCCATCCCATTATTTCACTTCTTGCCATCCCACTATTAATTTATGTTTCCTGGGATAGGCTGAGGGTTCTTACAAATCCATATTTCAAATGATTTCATCAGATCAAGTGACTGCAAAGAGAAGGAAAAGGGGGAGAAAGGGGAAAGGACCAAAGGAAATTTCATTCCTGCTTTTACTCCTGCTTGTTTATTTTTTGGGACACGATGTGAATTTCTGCATCTTTACCAGCCATAAAAAGTGATTTACTGAACCAAGGGAAGAAAAAAAAAAGAGAAGATTCCACAATTAAAGAACTCGGGCTTGTTTAATTTATTTACTTTTCTAGCAGCTTCCACTTAGACCTGCAGCTCGTTACTCATCCAGAGTTTAAAAAGTGCAGATTTAGCCCTACTGTAGAAAGCGAAACTTTGCAAATAAATCTTTTTAACTTTCTTTTTGGTTTTTCGTTCGAGTCTTTTCGTGAGTTGGGGTTTTTTTGCTGATGTTGTTCTCGCTGTTGTTTTTAAGTCACTTAAGGTAATAAGAAGATAAATCAGCAATGAGAGACTCAGTCACAATAAAAGAACTCCTGTTTAGGACGTCAGTAAGAAATTTTTTAAACTTTCTCTTCTTAACACAGTTTGGGATTATTTTTTGGTTTTTTAATTGAATTTCTTACATCTAAAGTGCCTGAAGCAATAACTGACCAGGCATTAAACTCAACTTTAGGTGCTGCTATAAACACGTGCATTCCAAATTTAGAGGATTTGTTAATAAAGCCTAAAACAATCTGAGTATTAATTGAGAAGAGGGTGATTTTTGAGGTTGATTTAAGATGTCACAGATATTTGGGATTCTTCACGTGAAAGAATTCCATCAAAACCCCTATGAAATCTAAGGATTTCAGCTAAATTCATAAATTAAGCATCTGTTATTGTGAAGGATACAAATAATTTAAACAAGTCCTACAAAATAAAAATAAAATCAGTATTTTTCAAGAAACCAAATGCTGGCGCTTTCACATTTTATCTCGGCGCGACAGCAAAAAAAAATCTTTGAAAGGTTTTCTGAGTGAACTTTGGAGAAAGTTAAAGTTGAGTTATTGATTTGGAAGCTGGCATGCTAATCTGTTATTATTTAAAGGGAGAAATAACTCTGCATGGCAGATAATCTACTTGTCTTATATTCTACATCTCCTGCAAGAATTCTCTTGCTCACGCATAGATTGGGTCTTATCTGCCCTGACTGAAGTCAATAGCGAGCTGCTTGTTTGTTTTTTAAATAGCAGCTGCACTGGGCATCTCCAGGGAACGAAAAAGTGAAAGAATTACAGTTTTGACCTGTTAAAATTGATTTATAAGAGGGATTTTTTTTTCCCTCCTATTATGTCCAAGTGATGAATTGGGCTCTCAAGTTAAGGCTCCGTGAAAAACCGATTTGTCAATTGCAGGCTGACCAAAAAAATCGGAAAATTACCCACTTCAATTAAAATATGCCCTGATTTGTGTGGTTTGGTCTTTCCTTCACAGACATGAGGAAAAGAAAGATGTGTTCCCAGAAAGTTCCATGGTGGGAAACGAGAGAATATCAGGATGGAAGGAGCAGCAGAGGAGTTTGGGTGTGACACTCACCCTGACAGGAGAGCTGGGCACCCTCTCACCTTCTGCATTTGAAGCACCTGAGAGACACCAGCAATCAGAAACAGGAGGCAGCAAAAGCCCAGAAGTGATGGATGCATCTCAAATATGTACCAAAAAAAAGTAAAATCCAGTTTTTGCCAGTGCCTTCCCCCAACTCTCACACCTCTGTAAAGATCATGTTCGTGCCTAACCACGAGAATTCCAGGGAATAATAAGTAACAAAGCACAGGAGGAGAGCAGGAAGGAGGATTTGAGCGAGGGGGGAAAGGAACTGAGCTGCAGCCTGTCCTGCAGGAGCTGGGAGTGCTGCAGACACCCAGGAAGTCTGTCCTTGGGCTGGGACAGGGAGTGACTCCCACTCCCGTGGGTGCTGCTGCCTCGGGCTCTGACCCACAGACAGCCCAGGGCAAAGCAAAACACCGAGGTGAGCGGCTGGAACAGAAAAAACATCCCGAGGAGTCTGGGGAAGGAAACTGAATGAGGATATGTCTAATTTATCCGTTGGTTGGGATGGAGGAAGGTGTTTTTCTCAGCAGCAAACACCTGGGCACATCTCCTGTGGGAGTCTGGTCACCACGGGGCAAAGACAACAAAAAACAGTCCAGACATCCCCCAAAGCAGTAATAATAAAATGATAAAATAATAATAATCATCATCATCATCATCTTAGAATATTGGCTGCAAAACCTATTGAGTATTCAGCCCAAACCAGCACAGAGGGACACAGAGGGGATCCTAACACTGAAAATTAGGCTTAGCCCAGGGTTTGCAGTCTCAGCACAGGGCACGGATGAGCCCATGCGTGGAGCCATCCCTGGCATTCTAGGACCACGGAATATCCGTGTGGGATGTTCTGGGACTCTATGGATGCACACAGGAGCTGCCAGTGCTGTTTTCCAGCAAAACCAGGGCCCTCAGGCTCTCACAAGCAGGAAGGTCCCACTGAATTCTCTCCAACCAAGTCCAACAGACAGTGCCAGTGGTGCCCTCTCCCAGCCAGGGGTCAAACCAGGGGTGGAGACCCCAAACCACGAGTCCTGCAGAGCCCCTTGGAATTCCCAGTGCCAGCTCCCATCCCAAACTCACCCTGCACCACCTCTCCCTGCTCCAAGGGCAGCACTGCCTGCTCCAGGCTCATCAGCACCCCCAAACCACTTCAATTCCCTCTGGCCCAACTCCTGAGATCAGCAACGCTCGAGTTTCACTCCCTGCATTTTCTTTTCTCTCCCCCTTGCGAGAGATTTCATTTCAATAAATAGGAATAATCTGAAAATTGGTTCTCTGATCTTTAGCAACAACAACTACTCAGAGGCGCGTTGAGAGGATTAATTCTGAAGTGCTCTGGAAATGTCAAGTGCTTATTAATTATAAGTTAATTGGAGTTAGAATTACATTATGGTAAATAATAATAAATTAACATAGCTGATGGGCGAGCAGGAAGCAGCAGATTTTGAACAGCATTGTGCAGGCTCTGAACAAAGCTTTTGAAGAAACAAAGTCTGACTGATGGCATTCAGTGAATTCACTTCTACAGAGAATTCTTACAGATGCTGAGAACTGAAAATTATTTCCTCTCACCTGTCAGCTTTGATTCACTGCTGGTTTTCTCTCAGCTCTGGCCTGGAGCAAAAGGCCTCCATGACTTTTAGGAGAAGCACAAGCTTTAGCATCAATCCCTCCCAGCTGAGAGCCTCGCAGGGAGCAGCACGGAGGATGAAGAGTGCCTGGAGAACACCTTTATCCTGCCCTGGGAATGGCAGGAGCCTCAGCACCTGTGATGTGAGCAGTAATTGAAGTGAGTGGGTACAACTGACTGGATTTGAGAAAGCAAAGTGAAATCTTTGCTCTGGAGCTGAATCCCCACCTTGAACTCCATCTGAGGCACCAGAGCCCTCAAAAGCACACAAAACAAATGAGTTTGCGCTGCCAGACGCAGCTCCAGAGGGAACCCAGCTCCAGGGGGAACCCAGCTCCAGGGGGAACCCAGCAGCTGCCTGGAGCCACACACAGCCAAGCACCAAAGATTAGGCCGTGCAAAACCTCCTTCCCTCCTCAAACCCCCACATTCCCCTCCTGGAACAAAGCCAGAGGATTGTGTGCAGTGTCTGTGTGAGCACGTTAGGACACCAGTAAAAAATTTTTTAAACTTTCTCCNGTGCAGTGTCTGTGTGAGCACGTTCAGGCCAGAGCAGGACTGCACGTGGAGCAGAGGAAATCCGAGGGATCTTCAGCTCAGCCAGGGATTCCAGCAGTGCCTCGCTCAGATTTAGAGCACGGTATCGTTTTCCTGCCTGGATCTGAGACCCCCTGCTCTTGGGAAGAGCTAATAGTGAGATGTGGAAGAGCTTCAGGACCTGCTGCCCACCAACCCCAAATTTCAGCACCCCACCTTTTCCTTCTCTACAGTTCCGTGAAGATGTCAGAGAGGGTTCTAGCATTTAGCATTTGGTGGAATGCAGATTGAGTTTCCTTTCCTTTCTAAGCAAGCTCCTGGAAAATTATTTCAGACAATGGGCTACCATAATTCTGGAGAAAACCAACTTTTTAAATCCCTTTTGGCCTTTAAAATCACCCTTCAGCAAGAGAGGATTTTTATGTTCTTTCATGCCAGAAGTTCATACCTTAAACTTGCCAGTGGTTAAGCCTCTTAACAAAAACAAATGAAAAAAGCTTGATAAATCAGAAAGGTTATTGGCATCAATATTCTAAATCACATTTTGAGGCTGTATGAACTAAGTAGATGTTCCAACTGACTGAGCCAAACAGCACAATTACTTTTAATATTGTGAGAGGAAATACTGCGCTTATTTCCTAACTGTTCCTATTTATAAAGATATTCTGAACGAGTCCTGAAGTGACTAAAGAGTTCAGTTCATTTAAAACACCACTAAATAGAACACATCACTAATATTGCAGGATTTCAAAACTGTTCCTATTTAGAAAGATATTGTGAATGAGTCCTGAAGTGACTGAAGAGTTCAGCTCATTTAAAACACCATTAAATAAAACACATCACTAATATTGCAGGATTTCCTTTCCCTTTTGTTTAACTCGGGCCTGCAATAGAAAAGAGCCTTTCATCCTGATTCTTTCAGTGGGTGCAATAATCCCCTTGTTTCTGAAGCATTACAGCAGATTAATCCTGAATGCCTTTGCAGGGCCACAGGGACAGCGCTGGAGTGAAAGGGAGCAAACTCCCCCTGGATCATCATCCTCACCCCCAGGTTCCAGTGCTGGGCACGGCCTTTCCTCCAGGATTTGGAGGATTTCTGGGTGTGAATCCCACTCCCACAGCTCCAGCTCCGTGGGAGCTTTAAATGACAGCAGCTCTTCTGCTGGAGACAAGGAGAAATCATATTTCTTATTTCCTTGAGAAGGCTCTTCTGCTTTGTTCCCTGAGCATCCTGGCCAAGATCAGTGCCAGCCTGGTGGAATTCATGATCTAATCACAGAAAAACCATGACACACCAGCCCAATCCCTGTGGGACACACAAATCACGGGGGGATGGTGAAAAGTATAAAAACACTGGTTTACCAAAGCTGGAGTGACACAGGGCATTAAAACTTTACTATTAACGCACAGTGCCCTCACCTCAGGGCTGGGAAATCAGAGCCAAGTCCTGAGGAGCCGCTGGACCTGGATATTATAAATATTGTTTTCTAAAAGAGACTCCCAGGGAGGGGAAAGGCTCCCAGGGAAGGGGCACATTCCCAAGGCTTAATGGGCACATTCCGGAGGGCTCCAAGAGCATCTGGCCAATGCTCTCAGCCATGCCCAGGGAGGGATTTTGGGGTGCCTGTGTAGGGCCAGGAGCTGGGATGATCCCTGGGGGATCCCACAGGACATTCTGTGATTCTATGAAAATAACGGATATATTAAAGAACGTGGAATAACCAGGAAGAAAACTCACTGACACTTCACGTCACACAGCCCCAGGGTAATTTATAAATTTCTGGGCTTTCGCTTTGCAGGGTAGGAGGAGGGAAAAAACATTTTGCAACCAACTTTCCAGATCATCTGTCTCCAGCCTTGAAAGAAATGCCACAACATGCCAGTCTGTTCATTGATTGGCACTTCACAAGCTGCACCAAACCCTCTGTCCTGCTCGCTAACTTCATTATCCTAATTAGAGGCCAAACAGCCTGAGGCAGCTGATGGCACGCAGAGGGCTGCAGGTCAGCCAGGGACAAGGTGGATAAGGGCCTGGTGACATGAGGAACTTTCTTTCTGGGAAGAAAAAAGAAAAAAATAGGGGAAAAAAATCCCAGGACATGATGATTTTGAAATAATAGATTTATCAGGGATTTAGCCCAGCTTTCCCACTAAGCACATTTGTCACAATTTATATTCGAAAGATGCACAGAATCACAGAATGGTTTGGGTTGGAAGGGACATTAAAGATCATTTTTTAAGCCCCTGAGACACCTTTCACTGTCCCAGGCTGCTCCCAGCCCCGTCCAGCCTGGCCTCAGACACTGCCAGGGATCCAGGGGCAGCCACAGCAAATCTGGAAAACCTGTGCTGGTGCCCTATAATAAGAATCACTTTTTATTATAAAAAAACTGCAAAAGGCACGACTACTTTTACAGCTTTGAGACAGAAGACACTGGAGGCCTAAGTCCTATCCCAGATACATTTTTTTCCTATTTTAACTAAATTTCGCAAGGCTTGGGAAAGCACCCTCCAACTTTACAGGCATTCCAAAGAAAAAAAACCAACCCAACAAAACCCAAACCACAGGTGTCAAACCAGTTCCCAAAGCTTAAAAGCAGCAACAAAAATCAATGGCAGGCAAACAAATCCTCCGCTTAAAACAGCTCTGCAGTGCTGCAGGAACACCCTGGAAGAGTTGGGAGAGTGGGGAAGGGTCCCAGTGAGCACAGGGAGGGTGCTGGGGACACTGGGGCTGGGCTGTCACACGTCCCCGTGTCACACAGCAAGGCTGGCTGTCGTTTAGGAAGAGGAAATCTCCCCGGTGCAGCCCGGCACTGTTTAACATCCTTGTTAAGGGATGATGGAACATCACGACAAGGACACGCAGTGACAAGACAAGGGGGAATGGCTCCAAACTGACAGGCTTGGTGGGATACTGGGAAGGAATTGTTCCCTGGGAGGGCGGGGAGGGACTGGAATAGAATTCCCAGAGAAGCTGGGGCTGCCCCTGCATCCCTGGAAGTGTCCAAGGCCAGGTTGGACATGGAGCACCCTGGGGCAGTGGAAGGTGTCCCTGCCCATGGAATGGGTGATTTCTAAGCTCTCTTCCATCCCAAACCACTGTGGGATTCTCTGATCCTGACTCAGAGAGCTCTGTCTCTCTCTGACCCGCAGCAGGAACAGCAGGATCCCCGCATCATTATTTCAACCAGTGCTTCTTTCCACGGATCTCTCCAGCAAAACGACAGCCTCAGTTTGTTCTTCCTGAGCTGCCAACACTCGGAATCCTACAACTGGTGGCGTTCCGTTCCTGCCTGTGCAAACAAACACAAACACTCGGCTCATCAGCGCTCTTTGTTCCGAGCGACTAACGCCATTCACCCTCCCCATCTGCCGGAGGATTGAGGATTTCTCCTCGGGAGAGGAGGAGGAATCCATCCCCTCCCTCGGCAGCCTGGGGCTTGCTCCCAGCAGGAGCTGCCCACCACGAGGTGAGGGTGACAGCTGGCAGTGGGCAGTGACCCTGCTGGGACAAACGCCAGCGAGCCCCCAACAGCCTCACGAGCAGGACGTCAGCCCGCGGGATTCGGTTATCGAACAGCAACAGGCCAACACCACACAGCTGCANGTATCAGTTCCACCCCAACGATAAATGATATCCCTGCGGTCCAGCTCTCTGCACAGACTGATCACTCAGCCAAAAACCTTTCTAAAGACAAGTCAGTTTTCCATTTGAACCCCTACCCGCTGTCTCAGAACACCCAGGATTGTGGCATCCTACAAGGCCTCTTCGATTCTGCCGCTTCTGAGGAAGAGAATTCCTCAACACTTATCTGCTGCCACAACCATAAACTGGAATATTCTCAGCATTTCTGGGCACGTTTATGTCCTCAAGCAGCCTCATGATTACCTCATAAAGCACCACGAGCCTGCTCTGTAACTCTCGCTGAAGTCAATGGCCACTCTCACACAAATGCTAACGGCTTGTTCCACGGATATTTCCTTGTAATATCACAGCAGCTGCATGGAATTAAAAAAAAAAAAATCACTCCTGCTGGGGCTGCTGGAACCATGCAGACAGAGAGGGGAAACTGCTGAGGTGGCTTTCCTGGGTTTGTTGCAAATGCTTTTTACGGGAAGGGAGAAGAGAAGGTTCCTTGAGGTCACTGCATTCCAGCTGCCATTTCCAATACCTCCAATAGAGCTTGGCTGAAATCCTACCTGGGATTAAAAAAAAAAAAAAAAAGAGGGTTTTTTTCCTTTTTTTGATGAATTAAATGTATTTCTCTGAGTTAAAAATAGCTCCACTACTCCAGGCTGAGCTGCTGGGCGCTCTCACAGCTCAGAGCTCTGTGTGGAGCCCCTTCCCTTCTGCTCCCTCCCTGCTGCTCTCCCCAGCTGCTGCTCCAGCAGGAGGGAGGAAGAGGAGGAGTGGGGAGAAAAGGCCATGGCAGAGCTCCTCCCTCCCCCCCAGCTCTGCATCTTTGTTTTAGATTAAGGAAAAAAGCATCGGAAACTCTAAAATAAGGAATATCCACATCCACGGTCTCTAATGATACACGAAGTTTCTTTAAAAGGGCTTTAAAAAGGTTTCCAAAATGGCACTTCAGGACTTGGTTTAGTGCTGGACATGGTTGGTGATGGACTTGATCTTCAAGGTCTTTTCCAGCCTTGACAATTTATGATTTCCTGATCTCTAATGCTTTTTGTCCCCCTCATCTTTTCAGTAAATCAACAGATAACAGAATAAAGTAACAGCTTTGTGACCAGGAACGTTTTTTCAGAGTTCTTCTCTTGCATTTTTGGAGTTCTGAGTTTGGTCGTTTTTAATTTTTAGCCCTTTTTCTGGTACTAGAGGATTTGGTAAATCAGAGTGGATTTACCAACTCAAACTGGATCAGTCTTAAAATGAGAGGTTTGGAGTCTCAAAATTTTAGCTTTGCAGGATGCACAGTTGCTCTCCTGCTTGTGAGGTGAACAGCAGCAGGGATACAGCTGCTGATTGCCCCTAAATCCTTTCAGTGAAGAAATAAATAAAAAAAATAATTTAATACTTCCAACAAAGGCCAACATTTGCATCTGAAACCAGTCCCACTGCATTTGGGTAAAAAAGTGTGTAAATATGAGGAAAAGCAAAAGTCCTGGTGGGTGTTACACTGATTTTCCTAAGGAATTAAATGTTATTCATGGGCACAAGTGGCACAATTCTAATGAAGGGTCCTGAATAAACCACACCTCTTTAAAGCCAAATATTTTAACAATTACACCAAGATTCTCTCCCCTAAGGAGAAACGCCAGCACGTGGGAAATCAAGAAACTCTGATCTGATTTTGCTTCCTCCCTGCTGGAAGGGGAAGTCAGCACCTGAGTACAAAACTCAAAGGTGGCACCTGCCACGAGTCCCAATTACAGCAACAAAAGAATCAGGAGAAGCTTCCCTTGGTTTTGTCACCAGCGTGACACAGATGGAGACAGGAGGCGACACTGAGGGACAAGTGATGTGCTTTGAACTTCCAAAATATTCCCATTCCCTCCTCGAAAATGATGATTTTCTACTGGCATTGTCACAACACCTTCAAGTCAAGTCTGTTAAGCTCCACCTGAGCACAAACATGATGCTGTACTAAATTTTGTCAGCAAAAACGAGTATTTCAAAAGCTGTGACTGTGAACAAGAATCATCCTCAGAGGATTGAGACCAAGCCAAAGAATCAGAGCAAATAATTCCCACCACATATTATGATTAATTTCCAATGAGTCTTGGAAATGCCAAAATAAAAATAAAATTTCAAAAACCAAAACAAAACAAGAAAAAAAACCCCCACCATCCAGACATTCAGAATATCTAGAAATTAAATAAAGAAGTTCTTCACTCCTAATCATGTCTCCCACAAAGTCAATGGAAATTCTCCAGGGGTGACCCTGCCAGGGCTTTCCATGACAAGGAGTGTAAAAATCCATCCCAGAAATGGGACTTGGGTCTCACACTAAATTTTCAGCCCGTCCTCGTTACTGGTGAAACTTCCTCTGCTGCCTGCTCTGTGGATTTCAACAATGTGCATTTTAACAACTCAATAAAGTCAACTTTGATAAAGCCTCGTAACATTAAAACAAGGCCCAAAAATCCCTTCTAAATACTGATATTAAAAAAAACCCAAACAAACCCAAGATGTTCCTAATTAGGTTAGAAATGCAAAACTTTTGCAACTCCATATCAGAAGTTATGAGAATATTTCATTATTAATGGCCTCACTTGGATGTGGCACCAAGGGATGTGGTTTAGTGCTGGACTTGGCAGGGTTAGGTTTTGGTTGGACTCGATCTTAAGGATCTTTTCCAACCTAAATGATCCCAGGAATCTGTGATAATTACATTAATGCATCTTGGCAGTCATCAGTGCAAAAAAATAAGAGCAGCAGAAGTGCCTTAAACTGAGATAATTTGGAATGAAATAGACCTCTTGCATTTCCCAGAGCATTAACAGCCTCTTCAAACCCCAAAGATCTGGTTTAAAAATGAAGATTCCCTTTCTTCCAGTTTGATACATCTTGTTTCCACTCTAAGAGAATGAAAAGCAACACATCCATAGGATATTTTCCTCCTTGAACACAATTAAATGTTTTGTCTGTAGCAGGAATAGAAAAAGATTTCTGTTTCATTTTACCAACCAGGTGAAGTGAAAATATCAACACCCACATGAAGGATTTTTCCTGGGCTTGAAAGTTCCCCTCAAAGTGTCATGATAACCCATTTATTTGAAGTTCTTTAATTCAGTGTTTTGGTAAACGCACTGAAATCTTAATTTTTATTGATCACAAACATCTGCCCAGAGCTGAGACGTTTTGTTTTCTACATTTTAGTGGCTACAAAATGTGAGAGAGTCCAGTCAAATTCCTGTCTCCTGGAGAACAACACCCTGAGAGGCTCAGGGATGAAGCAAAGCCCTCCTTCCCTACACAGCCCAAACAGGGAAAAATGCAAAATCCTACTCGTGTGGTTCCACCCATGGCAGCAGAAATGCAAATTCAGGTCAAGCAAAGCAGATGCTGGAGACAGGAGAGAGGATTTCCTTTTCCATCCCTCTCAATTCCTTTCTTTCTCATGACAGAGGAGGAAAAACTTCCCAACTTTCAGCAAGAGGGCACTTGGGAAAGTTTTACAAATTGCCAGTTGTCACCATGACATTGACTTCTAAATCAATCCCTCCACCCAATTAATTTGCTGCTTCAGATCTCACAAATGAAACTTTAAAAAAGAGCAAATAGAAAGCAAATGATTCGTGGTTTTGTTGTTATAAACATCCAAATAGTCAGAGATCCCAACAAAGTGAGGGAGTTCCAGTGGAGGAACTTTAAAGAAGACTAAATCTCCATAGACAGAGATTACAGCAGCTTTGATGTGCCTCAAATAATCTGCGTTTTTCCTTACAAGTTGAAAAGAATCTGCTTTAGAGAATAGGCATCCTTTGACAAACAGCGATCTCCCCAAAATTCTGATTGTGCGTGTATCTGTAATGCAAATTATGCTAATAATTTAACAGCTAAAACATTGCTATTATTGCCAGTGCCGGATAAGTGAAAATAATATTTATAACCGAAGCTCACGCAGAGACAGAACTTAAAAATATTCCAGTTAATTGGTCCAAGTCATCTTTTTGTGACCATTAACCTCTGATTTTCAAATTAGTTCCAGATGGGTACGGCCGGACAGCGATGCGAGGAAAATGCTGATGGAAATGTCCAAATACAAAACAGATTTACGAATCTGCTAAAGGCACAGCCTCGTGTGATCAACTGAGATTTTCCACCCACCTGGGACGTTGGACTGCCCAGCGAGGGAAAACCTGTGGGAATCAAACATTCCCACCTGCCTGCTTGGATGAGTTCTTTCTATTTATCACAGCAGGAACTGCTGGGAACGCTCAGAGCCACGTTACAGCCCACAGGGTGTTCCCAGACACCACGTGTGTAACTATAGGGGAGTCTGCATGAAAATACTGCCTTTCCCCCCTTTTTCCAGATCCCAAAACACGGCTGACTCCACCCCTTGGAGAACATCCTGAAGGGAAAATCAAGTTTGCAGCCTCCCCTCTCCTGGATGAAGCCTCCAGTGGTTCATGAGGGGAATTTTGGGGCTACCTAAAAACAGAGGCCAGACAGAATTAAGGGAATAAAAAGCTGTTCTATTTATTGAAGGACCTTCAGGTTCATTTCAGACAGACAGAGCCCCCAGGGGCTGCACCCAAAATGGACCACGGGTCACGGGTTTCACACTTTTATCAGTTTGGTCCATTTGCATATTGGGGGTTCATCTGCCAATTACAGCTTCAGGTAATGAAGTCATTTACCCCAAGTTTGCTCCCCCCAACTCACTTTTGTTTCCATCTCTCGGGGCCTGAGGCAGTGAGGTGTCCTTGATTCCCAGCCTGGAGAGGAATTGTTGTGTCTGCCCAGAATGGGAGAGCAGCAGCTGACACTGCACATGGAGTTTAGAGTGATCCACTAAAGAACTGCAGAGTTACAAATATATGGAAATATAAAAGCTCAGATCCTAAGGCATCAATTAAAGCACATTTTTCTATGACAAAGTGACCTCCCCAGGAGTTCCAGCGAGCACAGACATTTCCCAGTGACCATCAGACTGTTAGACTGGAGAGAGACAAAAGCCAGGGATGCACCTTGGAAATTAAAAGGAAGTTTGAAAGCTGATTGCTATGATATCAAATTATTTCAAATAAATAGAAGATATTCGCAGCAGACACATTAAAACATCACAATGAGAGGAGGAGGAGGAAGCAACAAGATAAATCCATTTATTTCAAGCTGCTTTAAGGCAGAGCTATTAATCTATTTTTCATGACATGGAGTCAAACAGTGCATTTTAAGCAAATGAACTTCTTGTAATGTCTCACTAATAAAGCATTAGGTTAACAAAACATGATCCAACTTGGGGATTTTTGGTTTTTTTTTACTCTTACTCCTTTCCTTTTGTATCTATCACAAGTTTGAATAACTAGTCCAGTAATTCCCAAATATCCAGTGCTAGTGGATGAAATTCCAAAAATTTTCTTTCAAAGGCATTTCTTTTTTTGCTGGGTTGAGCCCTGTGTGTGTATTTTCTCTACTAATTTAAGAGTTAAAGCTCTCACCCTGGAACACCTGGAGTCAATTCCTTCCCTGGAAAATCTCAAATCTACATTATTTTTCTCACTGAGGGAAACTGCCCTAATTTTCCAGCCCAGGAATGTACTGACATACCCTCCCTTCAGCTTCGGGAGCATGGGAACAGAGAGGAATTCAAAACACAGAAAATTTTAGAAAAGCAGCGTCAGGGGGACAAAAATCCGCATATTTAAGGGTCACGTTTTAATTTAATTATTAAAATTAATTGGTAGAATTAGTTCACAGAATCATGGAATGGCCAGGGGTGGAAGGGATCTTAAAGATCGTTTAATTTCAACCTCCCAGGTTGCTCCAAGCCCCATCTAACCCGGCCTTGGACACTTCCAGGGATCCAGGGGCAGCCACAGCTTCTCTGGGAATTCCAGCCCAGCCCCACCCCACCCTCACGGGGCAGATTTTTTTTTCCCTAATATCCCTCATTATATTCTCCATACAATAATTGTTCCTTTTTAAGTTAAACCTTCAAGACCATTTATCAAGAGAACCTACCCAGTGATGTCAGACCTACTGGGAATTTAAGGCAACGTAAATATTTGCACCCCTGCCTTTTATTCACATTATGGTGGAGTTGAATTTCTCCGGATTTGCCTGGAAGCTGAACCAGATGATTGCCCCAGCAGTGTTGTGAGCACAGCAGAACAGCCACATCCTTCTCCCCTGATTTGGCCCGAGAAGCTCTGATTTTTCTCCCAATAACAGAAGTGCAGCTCGTGAGTTCTCTGCTCCAAACCACCCCACAGAAACGCCGAATTTCCTCGCCCAAGTTCGCGTTCTCGGAACGAAGCTGCAACATCAATTTTCCAATTTTCCGGTCTGCTGCCTCCCAAAAATTATATTTTGTGGGACCTCAGCAAGCCAATTCACGTACACACACAACTTTCCTCATTCCAGTAATACATTGATCCCAACTCCAAACGAAACAACTGGACAGTTTCCATTGTTTGACTCCTTCGGCTCCTTTTCACTTCCTAAACTCCATCAGGGTTTAACCCCCTGGCTTCTGAGCCCTCCCCAAGAGGTTTAATTGGATGTTTCCACATTACATACTCCTTCTATCATTTCTAAATCCTGCTTAATATTCCCAATATTAAATCCTGCACCTCCTTCGCGCTCCATTATCGACCCCCACGTTTTACACCAGGAATTACACCTGGAAAATTTTACACCAGGAATTACACCTGGAAAATTTTACACCAGGAATTACACCTGACAAACCTTTCACCAAGAACTACTCCTGGCAAATTTTACACCAGGCAAATTTTACACCAGGAATTACTCCTGACAAACTTTACACCAGGAATTACTCCTGACAAATAAGGTCGGTTTCAAGCTTTTCATGGGACGTAGAAATGCTGCCTTGGAAAAAGGAGCAATCTTCTTTCTTATCACCCCACTTGAATGTGTCAGATCCCAATTCTGATGAGTAAATCACAGTCAGTGTTATATTCTGCACTTAATGATCAGTCCAGCATTTGAATTTAACACCATTTGTATTTAATCCCTTGAACGTTCCCATTTTAACCAGCTGCTGATACATTTCTTTTTTCCACCTGTCAATTGAACGTTTTATTAAGACTGATTTTTCCATATCAGCAGCTTGGACTGGTTTGTTTTGTTTTGTTTTTTTGGCAGAGCCATCATATTCCACCTGGCAAAACCTGAAGAACAAATTCCACCTGGTTGTTTGCTTTGGCTTTGAAAGCAGCATCATTTTCTGCTGCTCTCTGGCTTGTTCTCAGCTTAACGTTTCCTCATCTCTTCTCTCATGACAAATTCCCAGGTCTGAACAAATCCCTGGGCTCTCAGTGGTGAGATGACACTGGGGTTCTGCACCTCCTGATCCCACATTTCTCAACCATCCCTTGACAAATCCCCCAGGAGCTGCTCCTGCAGCCTCCTCCCCCTTCCTGTGCTCCAAGGAACACATCAGAAAAATCGGGAACACGAAACAGAGCGAGGCACCTTCGAGTTAATGAAATCAAAACCTGCTGTGGTGCCAATTCCTTCCTCAGCTTTCCCCAACTCATCCTCCTCCATCAACAGACAAAACCAAACCCTGCATCCCATGGCCCATTCCTGGCTCATTCTCCCCAAAATCCATTTCCTTTGGCAGGAGCTAAGAACAGGACTTAGCACCATAAAATCCTTTTGCAGAAGGACAAGGCCACCTCCACAAGGAAACTTTTTAGAAGTAAAATCCAGAATGTCTAAAGAGGGCTGATTTCCCTTTAGAAGCCCTCACCACCCAGAGATCCAAATTATTTTGATATAATAAAGATGAGTTAAGCTGAACACTGCAAATTATGGTGCATATCCACAGTAAAAGAGCTTTGCACGTGGTCCAAACCCATGGCAGCCACAACCTGTAAATACTGATTAATACTAATAAAAAGCAGTTGGGTTTTCCCTCCTCTCTCCCTGCTCCCTACTTCAGCATAATTCCAAAGGGCTCATTTTTACCTGAGTCCCCAGAGCTCCAGGTGTCTCTCGAACATTTCACAGCAGTAAAATTACAGTAAACAATTAAATTCCTGTTCTTCCCCTTCCCTTGTTCCCACCTCCTATTCCCTGACATTTGCAATCCAGTCTCCTGTCCATTTCTTCCTCCTTTTTTCTCAGTCCAACACTGTTTTAGAAGCAATAAACCTCCTTCCCAAATTCCAGCCACTATTCTGCTTCTATCAGACAATTACTTCTAGAACTACTTCATTTCTCCCATCGTGATCCACTTCCACTCCAAAAAAAAAACCCTTGTCTTTTATTCTAAACTAATTATTTCTCTAATCAAGAAGCTCCACTCCTTCCCCTAATTATCAACCACGTGGTAATTCCACAATCCTGGGATAATTTTGTGGGTAAAGGTAGGTCAGGTAAAGGACTCAGCACCTGGCACTTGCTGGAGGTTATTTTAGAAAGGTCTGGCCCCACTAGAAATGCCCAGTTCTGAATTCATTGCTGGATGTTCAGGGATTCACAGCTTTGCAGAGAATCCTCTTCCTCAGCCTCGTGGTGCTGGAGCCTTCCCAGCTCAGACCTCAAGATGGGAAGTTCAGTGTTCCTTGGAACATCCTGAACGTGCTCCTCCCTCACCCACGGACTGCAGACCCCTCATCCTCCCTTAAACCCACTGCCTCCACCAAAATATTATCCAATTTCACCAATATTTCCATAATCTTGTGCTGGTTTTGTTTTGGATCCCCTTTCCCACCATGATCTCATTTCTGTTTTAACTATTGCTATTCATTCACCTTCAGAAATACAGATTTCGTGATGCCTTTGGTTGCTTGCCTTTAAAAAGACAGAAAATGAGGTTTTTAAGCAATGTCCACCTTCTCTGAAGAAACACCACTCTATTTTTAAAGGTCTGACTCTTTCCTTTGCCAGTTTTTTTATGGACATAAGACATAATCTCTTTTAAGCTCTCTCTTTGCTTGCATTCTGTATTTTTTTGTTTCCTGCCATCTGGCCTCACAGTTCTTCTCCACCCCTGCCAGATTTCAACTCCTCTTCTGTACCTGGATGATGGGTTTGAATTAAAACTGCCATAAAACCTCTCAGCTGCACAGAAACAAACAGGAGCAAGGAGGGGAGAAAAGCCCTGGAAGGATTTTTGAGTGGCTCTGTTAGTTTGTTATTTTTTCCTAAATTATCACCTGGCACTTTGCTGCAAGTTGACTTTGATCCTAAAGATCCTGGGATTCCTAAAACAAAACAAAATATTCCCTCACACACCTCTAACAAAACCCTTTGTGCTGTGGGTTGGGGTTTCCTTGTGTTTGGTGGAAGTTTGGTTTTAAGAGCATCACTCTCTCATCCTTTAGCATTTTATAATGAGAACAGGATGACCAATTCCACAATTCTGTATTTGCCATCCAATATCCACCCCATCCTTCTGAAGGATGGGCAGCAGCAGGCCCGGAACAGAATTAATTCACTTTACTAGAGGGATTTGTCCTAAAAGAACCACTCGGAGGACAGCAAAGAAATTTCTGCTTCATAATGCTGAGTCAGCCACCAACACATTTTAATTTTTTTTGCTAATTTTAGGATTTTCTTTTACTTAAAACAAGATGATCAGCTTTCCTCAGAGTCAAAGGCTAATTTGAAGCTTTGTGGTTCAAACCCTAAATTGAAGTTTCTTGTTTATTTCAGCATTTTGCTTTTCTAAACATCCATTTGCTGAACATGAGAATGACGGTAACAGGGAATTACTCAAAAATCTACAGCTCCTTGTAGAAACCCACGACAAAACTCCAATTCAAACAGAGTGGGAGGAGAGCTGTGCTTCAGATCTGTGTTCTTACACTCTTTCTCTTTTTCAAACAAAGTGCTTCTCCTCCTCAAACACTCTTCGCTTTCTTATCTCCTCAAACAAACAAACAAACAGCAAAAGAGAGAAAGGAAAATAAAGCAGCCAGCTTGGAGCTCAGAAATAACACTGACCCATTTCATCAGCTCTATTACAGATTCAGTACCATTTTTTTCTGCCTTTTTTTAACATTCTTGTTCATGTCTCCACCTCTTTTCTCATGAGATCCTGGCTGACCTGCAGACAGAAGCCCCCATAAAGAGCAAATTTTTGTGTTCAAGATTTGGCTGGAACAACCCAAAATCACCCTAAATTTCTGCTTCTCCAGCAATTCCTCCTGACTAAAACTTTTCCAAACCACAGCATTCCATTCAAGCCCCTCAGATCATTTCCCACAGGAATTTCACCCCTTATTTTAACAGAATTGTTGTATTACTCTCATCTGTCATTAATATTCTTCCTTAGAATGTTCCTTCTGTAAACATGATTTGAAAAATACGTAATGTCGAAACACAGAAATCATCCTTGAGACAACTGAAATTCGTGCTCTTTGTGTGATATCTCATCATGGAAATGCTTTTTCTCCGGGCATGAGTTGTCAGCTCTCTGAATATTATACCAGCAGCAGGCAAGGGGGAAAAAAAGGCAAAAAAAAAGCAAAAGCTTTTTCCATACATTTTTGGGAAGGATGGAAAATCGTGTCCTGCTGTGTCCACTGCTGAGCAGGCAGAAGTACCTGGTGAGGCGGCTGAAGCTGCTCTGGGCTCTCTCTATTCACCTTCCAACCTCCCTGAAAAGCATTCAAAGAACAAGTCTGATCTCCTGCCAGTTTCCCAATTCCATCAGAAAATAATTATTGTCAGAGAAAATTAAACCTTCCACGGTGAGACCTTGGAAAGGCGTAAAGCTGATTAATGGGGAGCTGCACTTTCTGCCTGTGAGGTGACTCGTTCCTAGAATTAGGAATGTGACCTCCAACAGCATCAACAGTGCTGGAAGGGACATCAGAAAGTATTAATTAAACAAAATACTTTTTGGCAATGTGGATGCAGCATCTCTCTGACTGGGAATTATACTTTTTTAAATGTAAATAATCTGCAGTGCGTATTTTCTAAGGAGAATATTCACTGGAATGATGCAAGAGGAAGTTTTTGAAAAGTGCTTTTGGTAAGATATCCCCAGACACTTCTCCCATCTCCTTTCCTGCAGAACACCACACCTTAACACTCTGAATTGTTACCTTCCTCTTCCAAAAGCAAAGTCCCTTCTACTTTTCTTGAAGATATCCTTGTCCTTTTGAAGGAAGGTGGAAGAATCCTCAAGACATGAAAGACAGTTTGGCAACTAAATAACTCGCCCACCTGCACAGCCTTCACTCTGCCCCTCCTACTCACTCAGCCTCATCGTGCTCCCTTGGAAATTCATCCCCCAGGAAAATTTCAAGCAAGAACTGAAGCATGAGCACGGGAAACAGGCAGGAGGATTTTCATCTCCAGATTGCAGGAGCAGATTTTCCCCCAACGTCAACAATAAAGTCGTGGAACTTGCGCGGATAAAGCAGCAGGAGAGTGATGTTCATTTGGAAGAGGCCTAAAAGCTGCCTGAGTCACAGAGCCCTGAGATTCCCCAAACCCTGAACAGATGATCCTTTGCCTGCTCCAACAACTCCAGGCTTTCAAGGTGGGATTTGACTGCTGCCCACAGATCCCACGGGGAAAAGGCCTCTCGCCCATCAGGCAGGAATCCCAGCACCCCGGCATGGTGTGGGTTCGGAGGGACATTAAATCTCATCTCATCCCACCCCTGCCAGGGGCAGGGACACCTTCCACTCCAAGCTCCAATGCCCATCCAGCCTTGGACACTGCCAGGCATGGGGAGTCCACACTCCTTCCCACTGCAATGGGCTTCCAGGAAGCACAGACCTCTTTTTTTCTTTAAACACCTTCATGATGACAGTGAAAAAAAAAATAAAAAACAACAAACAAAAATCTGTTGCATGTACGCTTTGTCTCCTAAATCTGATGCTTTTGAACTGGATATGAGAGACACAGTCCCAGCACTGATGCATTTTCCTGTAAAGAATATTCTTACAAGAATTCTCTTCTGGAATGAGTTGTCAAACACTGCGGCTTCCACATCTCCACCCTCTCCTAAGAGTCAATGTCACTGTGGCTTTCAAAATCCTCTGCAAAGACCGGGATTTCTTGGCTTGCTCCTGGGGCTGAGGAAAGGATTTAGCCAGTAATAGAGGATAAGTGATTCAGGATTCAGGAGGGCTAAGGAGAGAGCCCACAGCAACACCCCAGAGACATTCCTCAGGTCGGGATCCAGCCCTCGGCCTGGCTGGGAGCAGGATCACAGGGACAATGCCTCAAAATGCCTCAGACAATTATGGAATTATTTGGGCTGGAAGGGACCTTAAAAATCACCCAGGGCAGGGACACCTTCCGCTGTCCCAGGCTGCTCCCAGCCCTGTCCAACCTGGCCTTGGACACTGCCAGGGATCCAGGGGCAGCCACAGCTTCTCCGGGAAACCTCTCCACCCTCACAGGGGAGAATTCCTTCCCAATATCCCATCCAAACCTCCTGTCACTGCTGGGCCATTCCCCCTGTGCCAGGGCCTCCCCACTCTCGCAGGGAGGAATTCCTTCCCAATATCCCATCCAAACCTCCTCCCTGTCACTGCTGGGCCATTCCCCCTGTGCCAGGGCCTCCCCACTCTCGCAGGGAGGAATTCCTTCCCAATATCCCATCCAAACCTCCTCCCTGTCACTGCTGGGCCATTCCCCCTGTGCCAGGGCCTCCCCACTCTCGCAGGGAGGAATTCCTTCCCAATATCCCATCCAAACCTCCTCCCTGTCACTGCTGGGCCATTCCCCCTGTGCCAGGGCCTCCCCACCCTCACAGGGGAGAATTCCTTCCCAATATCCCATCTGAACCTCCTCTCTGCCAGTCTGAAGCCATTCCCTGCATCCTGTCACTCCAAGCCTTGTCCCAAGTCCCTCTCCAGCCCCTTCAGGTATCCAAAGCTGAGAACTGACCACACAGGAAAAGCCTTTCCAAAATCCTTTCACCATCACGGATTTGCGCCATTATAAAGCCAAGGATTTTTCGCGCTCGGTGTTTTTCAATCTGTATTCCACAAGGGCCACAAATAAGGGAAAGAAGCCTCACTTTGCCATCTACCACTCAAGTGTGAAAGTAACCTTTAGCTGTAATAGTTTATTCAGGAACTGTCCCGGTGTTTTTAATTAGCTAATGCCTCACTAAGATCTGCAGGCCCCAAAAGAACGTAATAGTTCCATCAGACGGCTCCGCTTTAATTTCTCTGGTTTTAATGTAGCACACCATCTCCCAGCCCACATCCCAACTGTAATTAGCATGGCTAATTACTGAAGCTGGATGAAGCATCGCTGCAGTTGCTATAATAAGTATATTTACTGTATCTCCAAGTACATTACTGATATTACAGAATTTATGATGAAGGCACAGTAAGGAAAACGCCAATGCCATTGAATACTCATGGGACTGGCAGGGAGAGGGGGAAAAAGGGGATTTTTATGGAAATAGCAGATCTCGCCAATGAATTAGGTGATTTCCATGATCCCAAGCGCTTATGAAATTTTTGTTACATAAAAATCTGTTCACTGGGGGGGAAAAAAGGCGGGGGGAGAGAGGGAGAACACAAAAAACCTCCTCAAACAACTGGGAAATCACTACTTTAAAACAACTGTTATTAAAGGGGAAGAAAAAGTACTTCACAAGCCTTAAACCACACCACAATATTATTTCCTTACAGAGAGCCTATAAAGTTCAAAACCTATTAAAAATGGGCTTCACATCTTTGAGATTCGATAATAAATTCCAAAGATGTGAAATCCCTTTTTAATAGGCTTTGGATATTAACAGTACCATTTCCCTGTAGGAAGATTAGAGCTGAATTTACAGATCTCCAACGATTTCAGAGCGAGTCAAGCAGGCAAAACTCTCCTCACCCTGATCTGCACCAGGGATAAAGGCACTGAACTCTCTAAATTTGTCTTTCATTGGTCAATATTAATTCCTGTCAAAGATCACTTCCATAAATACAGGGATATCCACTTTTTGCAGCTGGATCATGCTCTCCTGGGAGAAGAAAATGTAGCCCTTTAGGTTAACTGGAAAAACCCAAAATTAAAAGTTTAGCAGGTGGTGCTCCAATATCTCAGATATCTTCCCGTGATGTTCACCAAGCACATTGAATAAGAACTTGTTTTTATTTAAAATATTGAGCAATTTAAACACATCACCTTGGTGAGGAGCACAAGCTAACACATCAGTGTTTAGTGAAAATAAAATCTAGAGTTTATTGGAGAATCCTTGGGTTTATTGGAGAATCCTTGGGTTTATTGGAGAATCCTTGGGTTATATGCATGGAAATAACTGCAGGAATGAGCTTAAAAATTGTGGCATTTAGGGTTACGAAGCTAAGCTTAATAAACATGATTTTTTCACATTATTATTCCAACAGGGATTCCTTGGCATTCTCAGCCCCACAGAGGACAGGGTGTGATCACTGACCCTCTGCTGATTTTCCTGCAGGTCACAGCCCCAGCTCAGCTCCTGTGCATCCTGTGCTCAGGAAATTCCCCCCGTGCACTGCATTCCCAGCCCCTCAGCTGCTCCCCTGCCTCCCAACACAAAGCTCCCATCAGCAGGAATAAGGAGGAAGGCATGAAAAAAAACAATCCAAAAAACAAAATCCCCACCTTCTGCTGATCCATTCGCACAGGATAAAAATGCCTCTCATTCTGCCAGCAAAATGATCATTTTTTTCCCTGATCAGGCAAGTTAGATCCTATTCCAGCTGGCAGAAGGCGGCCTCACCTTTTCATGATTTCTAAAATAAAGCCCAGTGTGAGCAGCTGACGGCGTGAATTTCAAACTGACAGCAAACACTGCCAGCACTTAAACCTCACTATTCTTGAAAATCACCCGCTTGTTTGGTACGAGCAAATGCAAGCAGATTTGCCAGCTGTGTAATTCCACCGAGTTTTCGCGTCCATTGGGGTTTTTTTTAAGTTGTTTTAGTCATGAAACCCAGGCTTGAGTCGTTACGGAGGCTGCCCAGGTCAAAGAGAATTTCTGCAATGCCTTCAATAGGCAGTGGATTAGGCTCCAGATGAGCTGAGCCTGACTGCCAGCAGTGCTGCACTCCAAGCTGATCTTGAGCTGGTGTTGGCACTTCAGCGGCCACTTCTTCAGTGAGAAGAGCAGCTGCTGAAGAGGGCAAAAATCAAAGAGCAATTTCCTCCACAATACAACTCGTCAGAAAGAAAAAAAAAAACCTGGAAGAGCTCAGCTTTCCCTGAATTCATTCAGCCTCTGCTGCAACAGGGACAGAAGAGCTGATTGAGAATTTAAGCTCTGCATCCACACACCTCTGAACATTTGCTGCCCTAAACCTTCCACAGTTTCATGGAAAATATGGATATCGGCATCTCTGACTGCGAGGACTCCACACTTAAAATGCAATTTCATTAATTTAATGCTATGAAACACTTTTTCACTGTAGGCACGCAACTCGACTTAGATTTGGCAAATAATTTAAGCTGCCGAAGTCTTTTTTTTTTTTCTTTTAACAACCAGTGCTGCAGCCAGCATCTGAGGAGCTGCTCATGCCACCACGCTGCCAGGCTCCAATCTGGCAGAGGTCTATCAACGGCCCCGTGTGCAGGATGAGTAATTTCCCTGCCTCGCAGGGGTGCCTCAGACAATATTGCCAAGCAGATGCATGGATCCGGGGCCTCCACAAACACATGTCCCTCTGACAGCTCAGAGACACCCAGAGCCTGCTCACATCTCACAGCTTGCGTGGCTCCAGTCTGGCCTTCAGACACGCAGGGGAAACTTGGCCAAAATCACTGGAATTCATGAGGAAAACACGCCTGGGATCCAGCTGGGTGAGGGACTCACAGAGTGAGCCCATCACATCCCTTTCTGCTGCTGTCACACCCCTCCCCTGACCAAAACCACCAGGATTTGATAAAAATCCCCAAGGATAACCGATGTTCTCCCTCCATCCTCCTGGTGCGGCCACATCAGGGATGGGTTTTCCCTGGGAGAAGCAGATTTGTGCCTGGGTGCTGCCTCTTCCTTTCACAGACCTCTTTTCTTCCCTTGCAACTCACGCTCAGCCTCTCCTGCTCATTTCCACTCCATTCTTCCACCCCAATAAATACTTCCAACATAGTCCACTCTATGTCCTAATGGCCTTGAGCTGAAGGGAGAACGTTTAGATCAGATTTTGGGAAGGAATTCTTCTGGCACAGCTTCCCAGGGAAGCTGTGGCTGCCCCTGGATCCCTGGCAGTGTCCCAGGCCAGGCTGGACAGGGCTGGGAGCAGCCTGGGACAGTGGAAGGTGTCCCTGCCCGTGGCAGGAGGGGCACTGGATGGGCTTTAAAATCCCTTCCAACCCAAACCTCTCCGTGGTTCCCCTGGACAGCTCCTAATTTCATCTAGGACATAGAGAATAAAACTGTATATTATTTGGAGGAGTATCCTTTTCACTTAATCTCTTCAAAGCTGCTTTTTCGCAAGGAGCTGATACAGCAAACAGGTTCCATCAAAAACCTTTTACCTCCTGAGTTCATGGAACACCACCCAAATAAAACATGACGTGAACATTTAAATAACCCACCCAATGCCAATAACAGCTTCTAAAGAAACACCTTTCTGTATAATTATTTCATCTGCTTCATCATTTTTAGTCACGAGTCGTAATTCTGGAATTGGGGAAGTTGCTCTAATTTTTTTCTGAAAGATGTGGAGTTCAAGTTATTTGCAAAAGGAACCAAATAGAAATAATGACTGATTAATACAAGTCTGGGAGGGAAGCAAACAGCACAAAATAGATCTCTCCCTGTGCCTGTGGATTCAAATTTTGACTTCATTTGCTTCACTGAGAGGTTTTCTCATAATAAACAGCAAACAGCCAAGTTCACTTGGAAGGAGAATTTCAATATAGGTGTTTGCTGAAGAGTGTAATCACATCAGGGGCTGAACTCCAGGAGAGGGAATGTTTCTATGGGTCACAGAGCATCCTGCAGCTGTGTTACTCCACAGAAATTCAGTTTATGAAACACCTCCCGTGGGGCTGAAGCAGCCAGACTCTGACGAGGACAGGGAGAGTCCACAACCCTGAGGGCATTTGATACAAAACCTGCAGAGAGATACAGCAAGTTCTGATAAGCTCAGGAAATCCTTCATGGCCAGCAGAACCCTTATCTTTCTCTTTCTGATTGTGAATGGTTACAGCAACCACAGAATCTGTGTTGGACTAGTTAAAAACACTAGGAAAAATCTCACAGTGACCATCTTGAGTTTTGCCTTATCCATTAAAGAGTTCATTCCTCCAGTCCACAACAGAAGGGTTTGCAATGAGATATAACTGAGCTAAAGAAAATCCCTCCAGTCTAGGGGGCAGAATGAAGCCCCTGACTACAGAACTAAAATTCCAAAGCATCACACATCTCCCCCACCCCTGGAAGTGGCCGAGGCCAGGCTGGACGGGGCTTGGAGCAACCTGGGATAGTGGAAGGTGTCTCTGGCCATGGCAGGGGTGGAATGGGATCAGTTTAAGGTCTCTTCCAGCCCAGACAAGCCAGGGATTCTCTGATCTTCCTAACATAAGAATTTGTAGCATTTAAATCAGAGTTTTCAGCTCCTCGTTAAGGGTGACGTTCCCTCACCTGGCCAGAGAAGGGTTAACCCCGGAGCACAGGCTGCAGATTCCGAAGGGAGCGTTGTGTTCTGCAGGGAGGCCAGGGAAAGCACACAGTTCATTAAATAATGCGAGTAGTAATGAGGCTTTACACAAATCAAACAGGGGGTTAGGTAATTGTGATGTTGCTTTGTGCTGAACCACCTGTCAGGAAGCACTTCCAGCCGAAGACTCAATCTGCTGCAGAGCCTCCAGATGATTTCTAATTAGTGTAAACTTCAGCTGTGCCACGGAACCAACGGATTGAAAAGGGATCTGGGGTTTTTTTGTCAATTCTTTCACTCTCCTCCTCCTCCCAGCATTGTGAAAATGGCTTTTTTTTTCTTGCAAGAGGCTTTGAAGAAAGGTCCTTTAGCAGGAGTGATAAGAGAAGCTGACCACACTCCTCTGAGGGAAATGCCAGCTTTCCATGGAAATGGGTAAAGGAAAGCCCAGCTCTGAAAAAAAAGAGCAGTCCTAAAAAGACCCCAGTTTGTCACCAAATGTAATCCAGGAAAGGTTAAGGCAGTGCACACCTCTGCAGCAGCACAAAGGACTGCAGGCCAATAAACATCACTCATGGATTTGGGGGGTTTTGGTTTAAAATCAAACATATTTTTAATGGTTATCACAGATAGTGATGGATGCTGTAATAACAGAACAGCCC
>VZTG01003322.1:137195-155192 GCA_013397845.1 Melanocharis versteri | reverse complement strand
ATGGCAGAGAATGCAGGTGTACTCACCCCGTCGTTATAACTATGGAGAGTTTACAGATTCGTTTCTGCTGGGATGGAAGTGACTCTGGCTCATGGCACAGTGAAGTTGTGCAAGTGGTTTTGCCTGTTAATTTCACGTTCCCTTTGTTGAACACTGACGGATAAATAATGTTTATCTATTCTCGCATTAGAGGAAAAATTATTTTTTGATATCTCAACAACTCCTTTTAAAAAAATTAATTATTCTGAAATGAAAGCAGGCTTTAGGAAGGCCAAGTTCTGAAAACTCCCGGTGCCAAAATTCCCGGACCCTGCTCAGGTGTGTGCTCGCAGCTGCGCTCAGCAACTGCGATTCCGTATTTCTGGCTGTAGAACTGAGGCCTAGGAGATGAATTCTTCTCGAATCCGATGTTTTAGACGGAGCAACTTTGAGGAAATAAATGCCAACTGCGGCCGCACTGTTACCAGGAGCACAGGGAAATGTCCCATCCAAAGAATCACTAAGGAAATGGGCTCTGCTGCTCGCAGACACCACATACCTCACTGGAAGCAGTCTCCAGGCAGACCAAACGGGAATATTGGCCCCTTCCCATCGCCAGAGTCGGGTTCTTGAAGTGTAACGCAAAGTCTGGCTGGAACCAGGAGCGAAGTCTGTTTTTCCAAATAATCCGCAGTGCGCAACACGCGAAACTGAACTTGAGGAGCAACGCGCTTCAAGTGGCAGCATTTGCACTTCTGAGCCCCTCCATCCCAGGAATGCTCTGATCCATCTCTTTTCAAGTGCTTTGCTCTCAGTGCTACCGGATTTTGTTCGCATTTATTTGAGCCTGAGCTGCTTCTTGAGCTTTCATCGCTTATTTCGTTCCTCAACTGGAAATAAACCTCATCAAGGCTTTCTGACTTTCCCTTGCAAATACTGATTCTTTCTGACACATCTTCAGTGTCGTGGCAGGTTTGAAGTGGAAATTAGAATCTCGATGTAAAAGGATGAGACTTGAAACTCACTTTATTTTCCCCTCATTAGTATGGAATAGTATTTGTGGATGGGAGAGAAGGAGAAGCTGGGATCAGAGGAGCTCTGCTACCGCCAGGCTCCTGCAGAAGCAGATTTGGGGGTCAGAACTTTCACCCAAAACCCAGTGGGGTTTTTTGTGGATTTGGCAGTGAGCCCTGGGGTTGCACTGCCCAGCCGGTGACTTCACCTAAGTAAATCCTAAAATAAACAGATCCTATGATTCAGGAACCTGCAGTCTGATATTTTAAATTTCAGGAGTCAGCAACAATCGATAGATTTTGATGTTATTACATGCTGCAGGGAAAGCCTTTTCAGGGCTTGAGGTGTCTTCAAAAGCTATCAGGGGAAAAAAATTTCCAGTATAAATTAAAATCTAGTTCAGGTAAACCCACAGGCAGTGGAGCGTCTGTACAGTAGTGTCCAGGCCACAAAAGCAAAATAGCTCTATTGCTGTTCCTAGAAAAAATGGAGACAGCCTGGAATGTCATTCCTGTAGGAAGCCATATCCCAGCGAAAACAAGGCTGCATTTCTCTTTTGTAAGAAATTTTGGAGGGGGAAAAAGGCCCAAATGAGGTGCTAGATAAATATTTTGCCAACGAGATTCCTTCAGCCTGTGGAAGGGACCAGTCCCATAAGCAACTCGTAGCTATAGTTTGAGTGTGAACAAGGAGGCGATTCTGTGGTGTTGTGTCAGAGCAGAGTGGGTTCTGGCGTTAGAGAGGGCTGGGTTGTTTATTGTCCTCCTTCCTAAAGCTCCAGAGAAGTCTCAGTGCTGTTCCCATGACTGAGAAACTTTTTAAAAATTAAAACTTTTTTTTAGTGGTGTTTCAAAGCGTATTAAGAAAAATGTCCAGCTCAGGAAGAAGGGGCAGGCATCGGAGAGGCGGATTTGAAAGTGTTCCTGCTCTGTGGCAAAAGTTGCAATTAAATAATCCTGAGCAGCATCAACATGCCTCACTTTTGTGATCTGCAGTGTGGTGCAGCCAAATCTACAAACCCTGGTAGTGACAAAATCCTGCATGTTAAAGAACTGTAATTAAAGATCTTGGAGCCCCGCAGGGCAGGATGAGCTGCTGGTGGAACCCTATGGGGTTCCTCTGACACCTGGTGTGTTTTTTCCTGTGCACTGTTTGCACTGATTTTCCCCTGTATTTCCTGAAATTTTTAAGTTTCCTGGTGGTGTCTTTCTGTTGATTTTTCCTTGTTGGAGTGAAAGTGAGGGCTGATCCTGCTCTTCTCCTGCTGGCAAGCCCCCGTCAGGTCTCCTGCGCTTCGCTCAGCTGCTTTCATTCTGCTCTCACAAAGAGCGGGTTTAAAAGAAAACCACTCGCTCAGAAGGTAGAACTCATACGGTTTGTTAATGCTCCTCTGCCTTTTATCCTGTTTAATGGGATTCCTTGTTTTATCTCTTGTCATGCCGTGTTTTCCACACTGTGGTTTCCATAACGCGTCTCGGCATCATCCTTTCTCCGTTTCTCCGAGCTTTGTTGTCCTTTGATTGATTGTCACAGTTCAGCTTGATTTTGTATTTTATTTACTCCATATGGCCCCAAACATTTATCTGAGTTGTAATAAGTGAGTAACAAAGTGAGCAGGGGAAGAAGGACAGCTCGGGAGCAGAGCCGTGCATTCCAGTGCCAGGGTGGAGCGGGCTGGGAGCTGCTTGGATCTTGCTCTTAATGTGAGGAGAGTGCATGGAGGAGTCTGGGGAATAGAGTGGGTTTTGGGGGACACAGCACGTGTGAATTGGTCCTGCCATGGCCAACAGCACGATTTTAGGCAGTCGCTGTCAGGCTCAAAGAGAAAATTTCCCGTCTCTTCCCCAGTGGAAAGTTGGCAGCTCCGCTCCCGGGCTGTGCTTACGGCGCTATTGCTGTTCAGAGGAATGGCTGCTGCTGCTGCTCACCAGCCCACCCTTTTCTCCCCCCACATCAAACCACCCTTCTCTCCCTCCCCACCATCCCACCCTTCTCTCCAGCCCTTGCTGAAATGTGGCTCCAAGGCTGGAAAGCCGCAGTGGCTGCGGAGCTGCCGGCCACGCTCCCCTTTAGCTGCACGGACAAGCTCTGCCAAAGGTCACTGCCTGTCCCAAAGGAGGGTGAGGGTGTCACACCAGACCTCTCCAGCCCTAATTTCTCGTCCTTCCTTTGCAGTAAAGAGTGAGCCTGTTTTTCATATCGAATCACTGTTCTTTACTTAGACACTGAAGCGAAGTTGGCATCTCTGTTTGCCAAAACTAAAAATGTCAATTGAAACATAATGTTAGCTTTTTGCTTTGCAAAGGGCACAAAAAGCAAAACTCGTGTGATTGCTGCCATTCACATTTATTTAAAGGATAGCTGTCATCAGGAAGAGCATCAACAACGTGCAAGCTGCAGCATTTGCAGTGTATTACAGGAACCGTGAGCAGTAAAGAGATTCTGTCATAGAATCACAGAATCCTGGAATAGTTCTGGTGGGAAAGGACCTTAGAGATCACCTCGTTTCACCCCTCTGCCATTGGCTTGGTTCTCCAAGCCCCATGCAACCTGGCCTTGGACATTTTCAGGGATGGGGCAGCCACAGCTTCTCTGGGCACCCTGTGCCAGGGCCTCCTCACATTTGCAGGGAGGATTTTTTCCATGTACCAAGCCTCAATTTTTCCTCTTTCAGTGTGAACCCATTCCCACATGTCCAGTCACTACGGTTCCTGATGAACAGTCCCTCTCTGGCTTCCCTGTAGTCCTTTCAGATACTGAAAGGTGCTGTGAGCTCTCCATGCTGAACTTCCTCAGCTTTCCAGCTCTTCCCTTTCCCTCAAAAGATCACATCCTTTTTGATAATGTGCAGATAAGCAAAACACGGATAATTAAAACAAAGTGTGATATTCCTCAGTCAGCTGTTTCTCCTGCATTAACAGCAGAATCGTTGCCCTCAGGTTAGGAACAGGTAAAATCTCTTTGGCTTCCTGGCATCGGGCCTTGGAAAAACCTCGCTGAGCTGAGCTCGGCAGTGAAGTTTCAGACGTGGCATATGGTCCTGTGTGATTCTGTTGAACCTGCTGTCGTGTTGAATTCAATTAGCAGCCCGTGCTCAGGCAGTGTGATAGGCTGGGTTGGTGACAGGACTTGATGTTCATTCACTCCGTGCTAACGGATCTCCCACCTACGGCGTTTTTGGGCGTGGGAGCGTGGCCCTGCTGTACCTGCAGGCTGGGGCTGTGGGTGCCCTCTGGCAGCGCAGGGTTGGGAGCTGCTGGGATCCCCTTTTCTCCTGCTGGGATCCCCTTTTCTGCTGCTGGGATCCCCTTTTCTCCGGCAGCTGAGCTGGCAGATGCTCTGCAGGACCATCGGGACGGGGCTGTGCTGGCTCTCCCAGCAGCCGCGGCCTGCAGCAGCTCGTTTCTGACGAGCCTGCGGGACGGTCCGGGGTGACACGGGTTCTGGATCTGAGCCACGGCTCAGCCAGCCTGTTCCTCTTCATCCGAAATTGTCCCTGGCCACCTCGCCGCGGCCTTGTTTTTCCTGGTGCCAGCTGGGCAGCTCGCGTGTGCCAGCCCGTGTGGAGATGCACGCTGGGCTCCGTGCCGTGCAGGCCGTGTGTCTGTGCTGGAATCACAGGGTCTCATCGCTGCTTTGAAAGGGACAGTGCCAGGGTGGGGTCTGCAGGCCTCCCAGAGCCTGTGCCCACCTCCTTGGACAGACCTTCTGGTCCTTCAGAGAGCTACAGGAGAGGCGGAGAGGGACTTGTGACAAGGGCACGGAGGGACAGGACACGGGGAATGGCTTCCCACTGCCAGAGGGCAGCGTTAGGTGGGATACTGGGAGGAAATTGTTCCCTGTGAGGCTGCCCGGAGAAGCTGGCAGTGTCCGAGGGCAGGCTGGACACTGGGGCTTGGAGCAGTGGGACAGGGGAAGGTGTCCCTGCCCGTGGCAGGGGTGGCACTGGGTGAGCTTTCAGGTCCCTCCCAGCCCAGGCCGTCGGGCGCTTCCCTGGTTCCGTGGTGCCTGCAGATCCCCAGCAATGGCCTCCTCACAGCTCCATTGCAACATCCCCTGGCAGCCCCTCAGCGCTGGCTCCCGCAGCATCCGTGCTGTGCTCCGGGCTCCTCTGGCAGGGACGGGACCTGCGCACATCCAGAGCTGCTTTCCCTGCAGGGACAGGCACCGACACCTCCCCCTGCCTCCCCCTGGCCTCTCCCAGCTGCTCGGGGGCTCTGGTGCTGCTGGGAGCGGGTTAAACACGGGTTAAACCGGCTGCACGGTGGGAGTGGCGCTCCGAAAAGAGGACCCAGGGTGTGGGCCGAGTCCTCCGGAGGGAGGAACCCGAGGAACAGCTAAGCCTGGGAAAGCAGAGCCCAGCCGGATTGTGTTGGCCGAAGCCGAGCGTTTCTCTCTCAAACCACGCCTCGGGAAGGGGGTGGAGTGAGGCCGGGCCGGAGCTGCGGGTTTTGGTTTAGGGCAGGTTGGTGGGAGCATCTGTGTTCTGTCCCGGGAGGTTCTTGCACTGACACAGCCCCAGGGTGGGCAGCTGGGGGGATGATCCCTTCATCCCTAAAACCGTGATGGGAGCACGTGGATCCCTGTGAGAGCTGGGGAAAAAAATCCTGTGATCCTTTTTTTTTTTGTGTGTGTGTGTATTTTTGCGGTGCAAAAATGCTGCTTGAAGAGGCACTCCAGAAGTGCCTATTTTTGTACCTCTCCGTTCACCCGCTCGCCTCACAGCTGGCTGGGCGTGTGTTGCGGGTTGAATGCAGCCTTTCCACGTGTGACTTGGAAAATCCAGCTGTTCCATTCCTGCCCCTGCTGCCGGTGCTCCCACATTCCCCATTTCCAGGAGCAGAACGCCAGTCCTGGTGCAGGGGCCGTGGGCTGTGCATGGGGACCCTGTGGGGTGTTGTGGCTCTTGGGTGTGTGAGTGGGGCTGTCAGGAGAGGGTCCAAACAAGCCTTCCCTTGCAGGGGATGCTCATGGCCCCAGTGTGCAGCCCAGGGCTGGCACCCAGCATCCTGCTGGCAGTGCGACTGCCGCTGTCACTCTGGGAATGTTCACGGGTTTTCCCTCCCGGGTTGCTCCTCTGCTGGCCCTTCCACGGGCAGGGGCTGTGTGGCTGTTTGGGAGCAGAGGGAACCATCCAGCCCCGCTCTGCAGGCAGTGCCAGGCCCTCTGTGGGGTGATAAGAACAATAATCACGGGCCCCATTCCATGCCACGTGCTCCCAGCACGGTGCGTGTGCCACATTTCCTCTCCTGGGGCTTGGAGAGCTGAGGGAACAGCTGGAAACCACAGTGGGATGCAGAGTGGAGCCTCTAAGGAAAGTGTTGCAGCCACATTCCTTCTTCTTTGCTGTGCTTTGTACTCCGTCAGACACCTCTGCTTTGGTTGTTTCACCAGAAGAGGAGTGGGGCAGGGTTTTTAGGGTGGTGACTGCCTTGTCACCTCCCAGGGGCACAGGGGACCTGGTGAAAGGTTCTGAGCTCTGGCAGAGCCTGTGCAGGCAGTGCCGTGCTGCTGGGAGTGCAGAGCTGGCCCTCAGCAGAGCTGGGTTTCACCCCTCCCCAGATGAAAAAAAGGTTTGGAAAGCTTTCTGGAAAGAGTGAATATGCAGAGGAGGAGTTTGGATATGGAAAGAGCAATCAGCTGGCACCTTCCGTGTTTCGCATTGCTGTACCAGCGCTGGGGTCTCGTAGATTGGTGCAGGCACAGTGAAAGGGCAGCTCTTACCTGAGACCTGAATGTGATCCAGGCAATCCTGAGGAAGCATTGGCTTGGAATATGGGCACTTGCCTTTGAGGCTGGCAGAGCTGCTGCCATTCCAGCCTCCTAAATGATTCCAGCAGGATGTGTAGCGACTCCTCAGTGATTCGTGTCACAGAACTGCCCTCGCCCCTAAGCATAGCACAATTAAAAAGAAATCTTTTCCAATTCTCAAAGCCAAACACAGCGCTCATCTGAAATACGATGCAGAGTGATTCGCTGGGAGAAGAGTTTCCATTGGAAAGTATCTTGGCTCCCGCCCAACTCTCTGTGAAGCATTTGTAGAGGACAGCTTGTTATTGCTACCTGAGTGATTTTCTGGAAGAAGAGTGTTAACACTAGCAGGAGTTGGTGAAGCCATTAGTCAGGATCCCATCTCAGCTCCTTCACTACACAGCACGGAGAAGATTCCCTGTCCTGCCAGAGTCTGGAGATGACTGCACATAGAGAGCCACTGCCATGAGCAGAGTGGCGTTGGCCAGAGATTCATAAGTAATGAATTAAATCTGTGCAGAGCAAAGGTTTCTATCGGAGTGTGGGAACATTATTTTACTCCTACGGAGGGAAAACATGAAGTCAGTGGCTTTGTAGACTGAGCTCTGCGACCTCTGATTGCATGGATCGGTGCAAGGTTTGGATCAGAAGTCTTAAAAAAATTAGTGTAGACAAAACTGAGGTGGGAAAACAAAAGCTAGAAGAGGCCAAGGGTTAGGCTTTGTTAGTCTCTGAGTTGTGTTAAGAAAATTCACTGTAGTTGGTATCTGTGGTGGATTGTGTTCCTACAGCAGCGAGGAAGGGCTTTACTTAAGGAAAATTAAAAGGAAAGGTGCTGCTCGGAGTGCAGGAAAGCTGTGTAGGGCATGGCACTGATCAGGCAGCACTGTGGAGACAAAGCTCAAGCTGTCTGGGTGGCACTCGAGGTTCTGCTGGGCTGACACAAGACGATTCCCAAGGTTTAATTGAGAGGGAAGACACACCCTGTTTTCTGCAGGGAGTGCCAGGAGCATCACTGGTTCCTGAATCTGTGTTTCATACAACACAAAAGAATAACTTCAGTAGCCCAACAGCCTGATCCTGAACTCTGAGCTCCAAAGCCCTCACTGCTCTCCCTCTTGTCACTCCCTGCATCCAGTAATTAACCATTACTGGGAAAGCTCTGTGCCTTTCCGGTGCTTGCAGGACACTGAACCCTCAAGGTAGCAATGCCACTGGCCCTGGGTAGCTGAATTTCTGATCACGTGCACAGGTTGAATCTGATACAGCCACAGATTTAAGTGGCGTTAACTTGGATTTGCTTTGCTTTATGTGTTGTGGCCCATGCTGTGCAGCCAGTCTGATGGGAATATTTCCCTCTGGCATAAGTTAGTCTTTGCAGCAATTAAAGGGTTAATTAGAGGTGGCCATCAGATCTCTGAAACAAGCCAGCAGAGCCCACTGCTGTGCTCTGTCTTCCTGTGGATTAGCCAGACACATCCAGGTCTGTAGCTTGATCCCATAACTTCAGAGGGAACTGGGAGAGTTTGGAAGTTCGTCTCCAGCATCCCTGCTCCCACAGGACCCACAGCTTCCCCTGAAGCAGGTCCGCTCTGGCTGCTTGGGAAAGACATTCCAGAAGTCATCAGAGGATCTTCTCACAGGATCATTTAGGTTGGAAAAGACCTCCAGGCTCATCCGTTCCAGCCTGTGGCCGGTCCCTGTTTGAGGATGGGCAGCCCAGCTCTGGATCCTCCTCTCCCAGGTGGGTGCTCTGATCAGCAGCACGGAGCACCTTTCGCTCCCCGTGCAGACTGACCACAACTCCTCTGTTCCCGTAGAGCAGGGAAGCAGCCCTGGAGCTGCTCTTCCATTTCCTGGCTTGCTGTGCAGCTCCTGGGAGCTGCTGGGTCCTGCAGCAGCCGTGGAAGCTGTGTGCAAGGCCGGGAGGAGCTTCCCTCTGTCCTCCCCTGGGCAATCCGGGAGTGCAGTGCATACCTTGGTTTGGGAGGAGAGCCGAGCTACTGGGGGCAGTGTTGTCTAAGAGCTGGAACGCGGAGGGGGAAGCAGGACTCCTGCTTTTGTTTTCAGTTTGACCCTGGTGGTGTGGGCTGGGCTGTCGGGGATTCCTCTGCATCCCTCTCCCTGGCTGGGCAGTGGGCCTGGGGCTTCTTTGCCTCGCGAGGGTATTGTCCTGGTTATTTGTGGGAATTCCATGCTTGTGGAGTGCTTCAGTGCTTGGCTGCTGGATAAATGCCCTGGATGTGTAATTCCTGCTTGCCTGGTGCTCTGCCATCCTCGTGAGGAGGCAGTGAAACATCCCGTTAGCAGCTCTTGGGAAGGTGAATCTTCAGGCTGAGCAAGATGAACATCGGGGCAGCAGAACAGAGATGAGGACTCACTTTGACAGGTTCATTGGTACCCTTGGTCCTGCCTTCCCACCCCTGCTTGTGCTTCAGCCTCTTCTTCCTCATCCTCCGAACCAAACACAGCCCTGTGCTTGGGGGGTACGTTCCGAGTGGCAGGTACTGGAGCCAGCAGGATCCCACTGTGCTCTTGCAGCTAGGGAACCATTCATTTTGCTTTTAAGGCATCTGGAAAAAAAAGAAAAGTTTTGTTTTCTGCCCAGCTTGTATTTTGTGTTCAGGGCAGAACCCTCAGTTTCCCAAACAGAGACAGCCCAGCTGGGAAGTCAGTGTTGTGTCCAGTGCAAGGGAGCAGCTCCTGGGAGGGATGTGGCTGCATTTCAGCATTCCCACTGGAGTTTGGGATGGCAGCGATGGCTCCAGTCCTCCTCCTGCCTGCAGCTCCGCTTGTACACTTGGTTCTTGGAGTCCTAATTCTGGCTGGCTCACAGGCTGTGTGAGGGTAGAATCGTGGAATAACAGAATTGTTAAGGCTGGAAAAACCCTCCAAGATCATTGGGTCCAACCTTTCCCCCAGCACTGCCAAGGCCACCACTGATCATGTCCTCAGCAATTTCTTGGACACCTCCAGGGATGGTGATTCCACCACCACCCTGTGCAGCCCCTTTTGATGCCTGACCACCCTTTCATGAAGAAATTCTTGTGATGTCCAACCTGAAGCTCCCGTTCCTGTTTTTCAGCTGGGTAAGGAGCTCCATGCACAGAGCAAGGGAGGTACCTGAGGTCGCACAGGGAGTTTGTGCCCTGGCCCCTCCCCGTGTTCTGAGGTGCAGCTGAGTGTGACAAACACGTGGGTTTGCACGTGGGGCCGCTGTGTTTGGAGGCCCTGCGGTGTGAGGTGAGGGGCTGGGGCTGCTGGTGGATCCAGCTGCCCCTGGAGCATCCTCAGGCTGGCACGGCTGCATCCCCTGTCCTGTCCTGCTCCCAAGGGCACGGCTGAGATGTGGGTTGGTTTGGAGTGGGAATAGCAGCAGCTGGTCCCTGCATCCCAGTGAGGAGCTGGCCCTGCTCCTGGTGTCCCTGGGGGTCCCTCCATGGTGGCCTCCAGGCAGCAGGATTCATTTGGTGTGGCAAGGGGAGCAGCATTTTGTTGTGGACCTGTGCTGGGGTTCTGGATTAATCATTGCTGCACTTCGTGGGTTGTAACTCCAAGCCAGAACCGTGCACATCACCTGAGGACTCTGCACAGCGGTCAGTGGGGATCAGGTGCTGGCACAGCTCTGCTGCCCAGAACTGGGGCTCCCAGGAGGCGGGAGGGAGCAGAGGCAGTGGTTAATAGGTAGGATGGAGTTAATCATTCATTGAATTCCTCAGCTACAAACTCTCTCCTCAGTATTTTTTCTGGTGCTGTTGCTGGAAAGGAAACGGGGGTATGTGAAGCAAAACCACACTTAACAACTCACAGTAGCCCTGGTGTGTGCAGGATTTCTTGCCTTGTGCTGAGGGTGGAGCTCCCCTCTGAGAGGAGACGCTTGGATGGTCTGGTAGAACTTGAGCAGTGCTGGGGTATTTGATTTATCTGCACCTTTCACTCGGGATGCCTGGGCCAGGCCCTGGGGAAGGAAGTGTCTGGACTTTCACCTGCCCGAGACCCAGGAAAGATCTATATTTTTCTCACAGTAGTCAATCACCAACAGAAGTGGGAGAACTTATCTTAATTAATAAAGTAGAAAGGATGCAATTACTTACAAGAGTCCAGCACTGCCAGCCCAAACATGAGTCAGCTACTTCTCATAAATCTTGAGATTCGAAAGAAACAAAAGAAGGCCAGATGCTGGTGCCTTCTGTGTTTTGAGCCTGAACTCCCATGTAGGAGATATTTGGAAGCGTCTGTGTCTCTCACTGAGGAGGTACAGAGGAATAACAGATTTCAACAAAATAGAAGGGAAGGAAAAAGTAGAGATTATAATTTAATATCATGATTCCGGGAGTAGAGGGAACCCACTACTTCTTTTAGGACAAGACTGAGTGTATCTTCTAATTCTTCTTTTTGGGGTAAAGATGTGTGATGTAGAGCCACCTACCATAGGACCAGGTACAGAAATTTTTCACATGTGAGTGAAAAATAACCCAGTTGGTGTTAGTCATGCTGCAGAATGTGTTAGCAGTTCAACAATGGCCTTAAACACTGAGTGGGATCCAATTTAAACCCATAAAAGTGAGGAAGTCTGGACTTGGAGCCTGTTCTTCTACCTGTGTACCCAGCTGTGCGTGGAGTAGCTGTGGCATAAACAGCCTAGGAAGGCGTTGGGATCTCTTTTTACTCCATTAAACAGTTGTCAGTTGTTTCCAAGGGTTTGATTTTATTGCTCCTCCTGTTTCACACAGCAGGAAATTTAAAAAAAGCAGCCCAACACACAAGAAACAGATGCAAATTTTTATTTGCTCAGATTCAGCTGAATGTAGGAGCTGGGGCTCCAGGTTGCTTCACAAAAATGTCCTAGTGTCTGATGATTCTGAATGTAATACAAATATGTGAAATCCATGCTCAGGCCTCTGAGGTGATGATCTTAGGCACCTTCTCCAACCATGGTGGTTCTGTGATTTGCGTTTTTGTGTTATGTGGGAACACCAGTCATGAGTACAAAGCGCTTTCTGCAGTTACAGCCCAGGCTGAGCATGGACCAAAGATGGTTTTCTTGCTTCTAGTGCCTTCCCTTCCCTCTTCCCATCCCTGGAAGCGGGCAAGGCCAGGTGGAATGAAGCTCTGAGCAACCTAGTCTGGTGGAAGGTGTCCCTGCCTATGGCAGGGGTGGATCTGGGTGATTTTTAAGGTCCTTTCCAACCCAAACCGTTCTGTGATTGTACAATTCCCTTCCTCCGCTGTCAGCCTCAGCATCATCCCTCTACCCAGCAGGAGCTGGGGATCTGCCCTCCCTGTGGAGCACCCAAAGTGCCAGATGTGCTGCAGAGTTGCCCTCCTGAGTCCCTGCCAGGCTGCGGGAAGGGGCTCGGCCCCCGTGCTCTCTCCGTGTGTGCAGGCTGTGCTCTCCGGGGCTGCTCGGCTTGGGAAGCGCTCGCCAGACAGGGCAGGAGGCAGCTCTCGGAGTTTTCTTGGCAGGAGGGTGTGGAAAATGTTGGAAAGGGAAAATGGAGCTCAGGCAGTCTGCAGCCGTGTCTGCCGGGGATCAGCGGCGTGCGCGGGGCCGGGGAGCTCTGCTCCATCCCTGCCTTCCCTGCTCTGCTCCCCACGCCTGCCTGCTCCCAGTTTCATTTCACTGTGAGGAAAACAGGAGCTCTTTGATAGCCTTTCGGGGGATTAGATGGGACAGACAGGCTGCTGGTTGGGAAGACCCTTGGGGTCTTTGTGTTCCTGACCCCCAGGTGACACAGCAGTGACACAGCAGTGCCCAGCGCGGGCTGGTGCCCTTGGAACAGGCACGACTGGGCAGTGATCCCAGCATGACTGAGCTCAAAAGGGACCTATTTTGTCTTTTGCTGCATGACCCAGGAGCTTTTCTGACTGCAGGTGCCCAGGCTGTGGTTTTCCCATCCGTTTTCCCACTGGGTGCTCTGGGTGGGGTGACGAGGTGGGGACAGGTCACAGGTTGGACTCGTTGCTGTTGGAGGGCTTTTCCAACCAGAGCAGACCATGGATCAGCAGTGGTATGGAGGATTCAGTTCTTGCCCTGTGCCATCCCTTTTCCTCGTGCGCTGGTGATCTTTCTCTCATGTTGAGCTGAGCTGTGATGCTGGATTACAGCCCTCAGGGCAGTGGCTGTGCGGGTTACATAATCCCCGTGCTCGGAGCCTGCTGCAGGGAGGCAAGTCAGTAATGTCCTCGTGGATCCGAGAGGAAGAGGGGTGCTATGGAAACCTAGCTTGTTGTTATTGTACGGGAACGAAATTTATTGCTTCGCTCTTCTGCCTCAGTTTGTGATTACACCATGGAGCAATTTTTAGCCTTGGCAAGAAGGTGGTTTAGCATAAGACCAAAGATGCAGCTTAACTCAGTGTCTGCTCTAAGTCCTGGGAGCGGTGCTGTGTCTGAGAGAACTGGGCAAATTCTCCTTCTGCCAGCAGGGCTGATTTATGGGTGTCATCCTTCTCGACGTTGCTGTGGTGTCCAAAGTTTACCAAGGATGTTTACCCAAACCTTGCAGAGTGTCTGTGAGGAGCCTGGGGAGGGCTCAGCCTGCTTTGGGAGCCTTCCAGTCCCCGCGGGGCTCGGAGCAGAGCGTGGCTGGTGCTGGGCACAGAGCACACTGCGTGCCCCAGATCCTTGGGGCACTCTGTCTGTGCCATTTTATTTGTCTTGGCCTTGCCTTGGTGTTTCCTTGCTCTTCTTTCCCTTTTAAACAAAGCAAATTTGCTGGTGGTTTGTGTGCGCCGCGAACACGCTCTTACACAATCACCCTCTTGGGTTTCTGGAGAACAGAGAAGGGTAATTTTGGATTTAATCATTAAACTGAGGCACAGTCCAAGACAGTTGCCTGAACCTGAAGTGAAGCATCAGCCTCCCCAGAGGCTCCTCAGCCAGCACTGTCTGTGTTTGAGTCGCCCTGTGCCTGCGCTCAGCCTTGGGCTTCTGTTTTAACCAGCATGAATTGAAACAACAGCAACAAAATCAATCTCTTTTACTGTAGGAAAAAAATCCATGAAGTGTAAGGGGTGTGACTTTCTCTTTTTTAAGATGTCTGCGTCAGCTCCAGGGACGTCTGCCCCGGTGGGTCTCTCATGGTTTATTTGTCCTTTCTTGGCGTGTGCTTCACTGTGTGATGTGGGGAGACTTTGGGTGTTGGACTTACCTGTCGTAGCAGTTAAACACCTGCAGTTCAGGTGAATCAGCACAGGACCTGTGCTGGGGAACTTTGGGAGAACCCTGAGCTGGAGGAATGGAGTGTTCCAACCTTGTTCTGATCCCATACACGAGGGGGTGGCCAACCCTGCCTGGCTGAACCCCAGCCTGGGATGTCCTACCAGCTCGTGGCAGATGGAGAAATCAAACAGGGGACTTTGGGATGTGCCCTGTCCTTGTCAATGTGGTGAAGAAATCCAGGGAAAAAGTGTTGCAAAAACTGCAGAGAAGAGCTGCTTGCCAGAGAGATGGAATAATTAAAGAAAAAGGGTGGCTGTAGTAGAAGGAAAAATGCTGATTGTGAATCATCAACTGTCCATGACTTTCCTGCTGTAAAAGGTTGAATGGTCCAGGCTGTGTATTTGTGCTGGCAGTGAGACATCTCTACAATAACAGCCGTACCCTGTTTAGCTTTGCTACTATTTGGAGGATCTGTGCCAGGACTTATTGGAATCCCCCAGGCAGGCGTTTAGAAGATCTTTTAAAATTGGTGGGGCTGTGGGATCAGAAACCCTCGCTTGGTCTCCAGAGAAATTGGCTTTGTTTAGAAACAAAATCCACAGTAGGATGCTGAAGTGTGTGAGATGTTTCGTACGGCAGCGTTTAATGGGATCAGGAAAGGGATACCTCCCAGTAGTATTTGCAGGTATTAAATCATTAAGAAGATTAGCGGAGTTGCAAGACCTTTTTTTTTTTCCCTCTTGACAGTTTATTCCACATAATGATGTTCTTATAAAAGGATTAGAGGCGCTGGTCCTGTGAGAGAAGGGAACAGGCGCTGTAGTGATCCTCCCTTTAACAGATCCCTGACAGGACCTGTAGTCTGAAGTGAATGGAATTATCCTTTCTCTGGTTCCTCACAGGAAAAATCATAGAATCGTGGGGTGGTTTGGGTTGGAGGGGACCTTAAAGACCATCTCATTCCAACCCCCTGCCATGGGTAGGGACACCTTCCTCTAGACCAGGTTGCTCCAGGCCCCGTCCAGCCTGGCCTGGGGCACTCCAAGTGTGTCTGCATTGTGTGTTTTGTTTGAGGGAGAGACCTCCTGCGTTGTGTGTTCTATTTGAGGGAGAGACCTCCTGCGTTGTGTGTTTTATTTGAGGGAGAGACCTCTCCTTTCCCAGGCTGATCAGGGAGGCAGCCTGCAGGAGCAGCAGCTCCTTGTGGGAGAAGGATGTGGGTCCAGCCCATGGTACCAGCTCTGTGCCTGCTGTGGTTCCGCTGGGAAGCAGACTGGGACTCCTTCCCGTAGCCTGTGGAATGGCTGCTGTGATTTCTTGCTGTTTTTCCTGAGTCTGGGTTGAAAAAGATGCTCTGGAGATAACCTGTCCTCGTCCTGGAGCAGGTGTGACTTACACACCCCTGTGGATATCTCCTGTGCCAGGGCAGGGGACGATGCCTGGCTCTGGGCTGTGGAAGGTGGAGGCTCAGAGCCTTCCGTGTCCTTGCCCAGGGCAGCAGGGAGGTTCTTGTTCTCCCTAAGGAGCACACACCCGTGTTCTCAGCCTGTGGTGGCTTTTTCTACAGCCCCACGTTGTCCCCTGAGCAGCAGCACAGCTCTGTGGGGCACAGGGGGCTCTGCAGTTGCTGAAGAGCTGCAGAGGAGCTGCACAGAAGCTCTTTTGCAGCCAGCACAGACAAGCCCAGGAGGGTCTGACCAAGCCAGAGGTCAGAGGTAATTTGTTCTTGTCGCTTAGGACAGGTGGAGATCAGCCCAGGCCACAGGGAAGAGTTGAGCTGAGGGGAGCAGTGGAAAGCAGGTTATCTCGAGGTCAGCTGCATCTTTCCAGGATAAGCTGATGACTTGATTGAAGCATTCTTCCAGAGCTCTTTCCAGGGATCTGTCCTTTGGTCTCCACCTCATACCTCCAGATGTGTTGCAGAGTGGATTTCTCAGCCCCCGACCTTTGGCAGAAGTGTGAACAATAACTCGTCTCAGGCAGATCATGTTATAGTTTTGGCTCCCCTCCTATCTGAAGTTTAAATTTTCAGAGGAACGGGTAGAATTGGGCAGGACCCAGGAGATCCAGGCCCTTGCTGGCTGCGGTGTCAGGCTCGTGCCATTCCAGCTGTGTCACTGCTGAGGAGTCACTTGTGCCACCTGAACCCTGGCAGTGTGGAGGGGCTGGTGGATCTCCTCAGGTACCACACGTGGAGTGGCTGGATCCCTGGGTGGGTCTGTTGGTCTGGGTGGGTCCAGAGGAGGACACTGAGTGGGCTCCTGTGCACAGTGGTCCAGAAAGAACCAGAAATATGCATCACCTGCACGTGGTCTGACTTGGGAGCGCTCTGAAGAGTAGATTCAGGTGGGATATTGGGAAGAAATTCTTCCCTGTGAGGGAGGTGAGGTCCTGGCACAGGGTGCCCAGAGAAGCTGTGGCTGCCCCTGGATCCCTGGAAGTGTCCAAGGCCAGGCTGGACAGGGCTTGGAGCAGCCTGGGACAGTGGAAGGTGTCCCTGCCCTGGCAGGGGTGGTCTTTAAGTTCCTTTCCCACCCAAGCCATTCCGGGATTCTATGGTCTTGTGCAGGGAAGGAATGGGAGTTTCTTTCTCCCAAACCTGTTCAGAAGGTCTTCCAGAGGGGCAGCTGAGGCCCGAGCAAGCTGCTCCTTTTCCTCTGTACCTACTCTGGGGCCTCTGAACATCAGCCTTTTTGAGGCAGGAATATTCTGACTGCATCACAGAAGACTTTCTAATGCTGAAAGGAAGCAGCCCAACCACACACATTATTAATGCCAGAAACATGCAAATGGCTTTTGTGCGGGAACCAGCAGCTCTATATTGGGTTCTAATTGGGTTTTGTTTTCAGAAGGAATATGTTTAAGGTTCTATAGTGAACATGCTGCAAAAACATTGAGAGCAGAGCCCTCCAACCCAAACAACCACATTTGGAAAAAGCTGGGGGAGCTCGGATCGGTGTTGGCACCAGCATGGGGGATTAGGGAGAGCCTGGCCTTTGGCCTCTGCATGCCAGATCCCTGTGCTCTGTCTGTCCCTGGCTCTGGGGTCTGCCCTGCCCTCAGATTTACAGCACTGAACACCAACCACAGCTGCTGCTTAAGGAATTCCTTGAGTGTTTCTGTTCCAGTAAGGATTCGTGGGCCTGACTTTGAATTATGGAGCCTTTCTGCTAGAGAGATGTTTACAACTGACTTGGAAGCCCTTTCTCCCTTGGAATCCTGGAAACACTGTTATCTCAAGCTTCAGGAGGAACTTCTGCACAGAGACCACCCAGGACTCAGAGCCTCGTGTCACCAGAGCCCCTCTGCTCCCCGTGTTCCTACGGGGAGGCTGAAATTTGGCACAGGTTGGGCTGAGCCCTCACCGCCTGGAAGGGCTGGATCCCCCAGCACAGCTGTGGAACAGCAGAGATGGAGACGTCCTCATCAGCAAAGTGCCTGGCTGCATTCGTGGTATCTTCAGCCTGGTGGACAGCAGGGTTCTGCCCTTGTTTCTGCTGGAGGAACATCCCTCCTGAGGGCCTGCAGGATTCTCCCTGGTATTGCTGGACTCGTTTCACTCCTTCTCTTCCTGCTGCTGGTTCAGGCTGCCAAGCGTTTCCTTCCTTCCTCCCCTGGAGCTGGGTCTGCATCCACTGCTGTTGGTGTTCCTGCTTTCCTTCAGGGGCTTTTTTTAAAATTTTGAACATCAGTTGCGTTTTTATCGTGTTTGGATCCTGCCAGTTAGTGATCCTTGCATGAGGAGAGGACAATGTCCTTGTTCTGTCAGCTGCCCCATGGCCAGACCAGGTGGGCCACCAGCAAACCAGTTTAACCAGCAGACCTGTAGCATCCCCTCCTCTTCAGACCACAGTGGGAAGCAGCTCCTTTTGCTGCAGAGGGCTGTGACAGACACTGCTCTTCAGAGGTGATGGCGAAACACCCCTCGTCCTTGTCTCTCCTGGGATTTCCTTTAACACAAGAAAACGTTAGACACCAGGAAGAAACGTGGCCCTCAAGCCACTGAAAGAGACCCCAGAGAAGGGGCTGTCAGTCCCCATGGCAGCACTGGGAGCCTGGGTCTGTCGTGGCTCTGGGAGATGGCAGGGG